>CAJHNH020007556.1:752500-920000 GCA_905116865.2 Candidula unifasciata
TATGGATCAATATCAATATGAACTTTTGCATATGGCCTTAGATTTTCCATGTATTCTTTAATTTACAATTGCGCAGATGCTGCTATTTTCTTAAAGCGACGAATTTCTTTGAACTTTGTTTGACTAATAATTCATGTACCCTTAAAAATAAAATATACAGTAATTGACTTATGTGTGAAGATTGGAGCAGCACATCCACATCTTTGCTAAGAGCGCAAGAATTTGGTGTTGAGATTGGCACAGCCAGGCACGAGAAGCACACCGGACGCAGGAGACGTCGTGTCAGCCCACACAGGACTGGGATCATCAACCGCGGAACGCTAATGTATTTGTTGAAGGGGGAATCTGAGCACCTGTGGACGTGACCGGAGTGCCGTGAAGATAACCCAGATCATAATTTATAACTTTTCTTCTTAAAGTCCATGCCGTTTGGCGTTCCACAGCCTTTTGTCTCGTCTCGTGTACTTTTAGTCATCTCTGACACGGAATGATGCTCCAGGCCATGATGTCCAACTGTCGAGCATCTGTTCTCTCGGTCTCCCTCTGCCTCTTCTCCCCTCAAACCTCTCGGTCTCCCTCTGCCTTTTCTCCCCTCCAACTTTCCTACCGTCACGATGTACTTCAGTTTTCTTATCATCACATGACCAAAGAATGTAAATTGTCTCTTTCTGATGTGTGCAGTCAGTTCTTTTCGTGAGTCAGTTTCCCTCAAGACGTCCTCGTTAATATTTTAATAACTCCGTTTTAGCTCCTGCTCAGAATCTAAGCAAAAAGGACATATAACCTGACTGCTGCTGCTGCTGCTACCATTGGTATTAGAACTCTGCGCTGGTTGCTGAAGATGGAGACGGGCGCTTATGGAAATGCCCCGAGTGCTGTGATGTCGATTCTCAACTAAAATCTGACAATTACTTTACTTCCAACACAGACGGAAAGTTTATTATAATAAAGTAATAATTATTAGAGGGGAGGATAGAAATAACGAACGTATTAATCAGCATCTGTGTTTTACAAAAGAAACCAAAGCTAATAAACCCGTTTCCAATCTGGCAGATTTATTTATTATGTTGTTGCATATATAGTGATGTGTCTGCCGTTGCAGCCGGCCTCAGGCCAAGTAGCCCACGATGATTCAATATGGGAATGAGCTTAGATTTATCTGTCAACTGGCCATCTCGTTATCGCAAGTCTGAAAAAGACGGATGTAGTTGGCAGATGTTTCTTACCGGCTGCATCCAGTCCCTCTGGAAATTCATCACATAGCAGAAATAGCGGTTTGTCGCGGACTGCGGAGAAGAATTGGATCTCGGAAACATTATAGTGACAGTTACAGCCGGAACCCGAGAATAAACGGGCAACACTGGAGAAAACGAGAGTGATTTGATAGCGTTTGCGTGTGTTTTTGTTCGTTTGAATAACCGTGGAATAAACGAGTAAATCTGGTATTCTATCTCTGTAAGAGCTCTTATTTAATTGATCATTCGAGCACAAACTGGGAAATGCTGTGATCAGTTACACTTTTTAAAATAATAAAGGCAAAGTTTTAATGAAATTTTGACGTCCTGCTCTGACAAACATTCAAGTATGTTTATCTTTTGTATTATTATAATGTGGACGTTCAGACAAATGGGTCAGATACGACAATCCGCTTATTCGAAACTGGTATTTAGAGAGAAGAAGCATTCAGAAACCGTTTGCAATGTAAAGAAAGAACACATCTCAAATAACTGCCACTGGGTACTCTGATCGCGGAGACACTGGGATGACTGCTGCGTAGGAGGAGGGAGCATGAAGGTGAAATAGGCTGAGAGGTTTGGAGGTATAGCATCCGCCTCGAGTGCTGGAAGTCCCGTTTCAAGCCCAGGTGAAAGCTGGGATTTTTTTACGTGGACTTCTAGCAATGTCTCCTGGTCTCTGGGTAGTGACTAGACGCCCGTATGTTTTGTTGCGCATGTAAAAACTATCCTGGCAGTTGGAAATCGAAAAAAAGTAGCCTAATGGCGATGCCCGGGCAAAATGTGGACTTGAAAATCTACTCAAAGTCTTTCAGGATCCTCCTTGGTGCATTAGAGTTCGTGTACTGCGCTAAGATTCTTCAGACTCAGGCTTGAGTTAGAAGTAGAAAGGAGCACTTGTGGGTTACACCCGTGTGCCATGATGTTGATGCGTTGACTACACATAAACATAAGCACAAACAGGTCGGAAAGATATGCTAGAATGTCGTTACGGACAAGTACCAAGTGTCGTGTAATTTTTCCCATGTAAATTCTATCTATGAAGTATCGTTATAAAGGTTAAACATACATAAACAATTATGTGGATTTAGTAAACGAATTAATCCACGTAACGTTAATTGTAATGAGGAAAATGGTTTCAGTTTTTAAGCAACTTTCATGAATGAACTAAGTTCGTGAACAGAGAGGTTTACCTGTAACCAAATACAAATAACGAGTTAATGACTGTTGAGCGTCAACTGTCAAGTGGACCGTTACACACTAGAATGATCATAAGTTATTATTTTCATGGTATCTGTGGTAGAGCAGCGATCATATTGTTGAATGGTCATCGAGAAAAGTATTTGAAAATGACTCGGGCTTCTAAATCGATCTCAAAACGTATCATAAATGTTCTGGGAAGTATGGCCGCCGGCATAACATCACTCCTGGATTGCCAGTTGGTATTTACAAACACGAGACCAGCTTCATATAGATAACATCTACCAAGATGCTGAAAACAATGTTTTTACTTATTCTTCGTCGTTCATCATAAATAATTAGGATGTAAATTTGAAAGCAAACCGCACATAGAGAACGACCGAAGGGCGCATGTGACTAATTGCTTTTCAGTGTGCTTAACTCTTTTAGTCATAGACACCTGCCTCGGCTCTACTGGCAAATCCGGACGAAGAATAAACAGCCTTGGACGACTTAGAGTTCTCTCCCGTGGCCGCACTCCAAACAGTGATCGGAAAAGCCACAACGAAACAAAGAAGACAGTCCCGTCGACATCAGGGCTGCCAATGCTTGGTTGTTTCCCCCAGATCTGGTTTTTTTTTTCGACGCTGCAGGACAATTCTGGGTGTTTTTTTTGGGTGTGTTTTGTTTGTTGGTGTTTGCCGATTTGTATGCTTTAATGATCGATAAATTTGCGTGGTTAGGGGGTAGGGGTTAGGGTTAGGGAGTAGGATTAGGATTAGGGTTAGCGGTAGGGTTAGGTTTAGCGTTAGATTTGACAATTTTGACGCCGGAGTTCCCTATAATCGCGCACAGTCCCATACACACACACAAACAATCGAGGGCCTCTGGATGCTGGTCAAACGCACAATTCGCCAACGATTGGGGGCACCAGCCGCACGATATTGGCCTCATATTTGGCATAGTTTCAGTGGCGCCACTCCCACAAACATCATATTGTCGGCCAGTATTTCGAAATCCTACGTCAAAATTTTCACATCTAACCCTAACCCTACCCCTAACCCTACCCCTAACCCTAACCCTAACCCTATCCCTAACCCTACCCCTAACCCTAACCCTAACCCTAACCCTACCCCTAACCCTAACTCTAACCCTAACTCTACCCCTAACCCTAACCCTTACCCCAACCCTACCCCTAACCCTAACCCAACCCCTAACTCTAATCCAACAACCGCATGATGATGACTACACAACCATTCACAATGCCACACGCAACCGTACGCAGCCCTACACGCAACCGCAGGATGATAGGTAAGTGTGTCGTTTGTTTCGTTTGTTTTCCGATCACTGTTTGGAGTGCGGCCAAGGGAGAGAACTCTGACTAAGTCGTCCAAGGCTTTTTATTCTTCGTCTGGATTTGCCAGTAGAGCCCCTGCCTCTTCAGCTTCTTTTCTCTAGTGGCTGCGTGCGTGCTGTTTCTCCTCTCTGAGTGCTACCTGGAGGTTTGACGCCATGATATTACCAAATCTCATTCGTATTGCAGACCAACAAGACAACTCCAGATACTCTGTTATATGTCCCTCCCCCCCCCCCCCAAAAAAAAAATAATTACAATTCTGGCACCCGAAATGGCGATACTAGCCAGTTGTAACCTGCAGTCCTTGGCGGGTCAGGAGTTAACACTTAATTAATTTTTATATCTTAAGGATTTATTGCCGAAAAAATAGCCCAAGCCTAAACACTTTTATTTGACAACAATTGGGATAATGTGGATTTGAAGGGGTCCAAGAAGTTGAAACATGTATTTTCTTTCTTTCTTTCTAAATTTTGCCCCTGTGAGATTACAGTCTGTAGGATTAACCCGTGGCGGATGAGAATCACAGATGTACAAATTCCAGAAACCCTACTAAGTCTGTAGAATCAAAAAAAGTAACGCGGATCGAGATCCGCGTGGGGATACACAGCACAAAGGATTGGGAAAACAATTGAGGATAGCGGTGCTTACCAGACAACTACGTCAAGCATGACCACGGAGATAACTGCTGCTTCAAGAGCACTCGCATGGGTAGCACAACAAGCGACCACACATGCGGTAATCGTTTCAGGCTCTATGAACATGCACATTTCTCCCAGATTAATTGTACCTATAATGGAATCAATGCCGAAGGGTTGCGATATCTATAGTACCGACCCAAAGGGTTTACAACTCATGGTTTCTGGATACGTTTAAAAAAAAATCGCTACAGGTAGTCTACGTTTCGAATGGGTAGAAAGCATACGAAAGTAGCAGTTAACCTCCATCATCTGGATCTACACACCTGAGTATGCAGGAGTACATGGTAATGAAAGAGCTGACCAGCTGGCAAGTAATCCACCAATGCAAACGAGAAGAAGCATGGACAAAGCTGATATTGTCAACTCTGTACGGACTAGGTTGGGGGATAACGGCGAATCTCTGACGCTAACACGATTGCGTGACCGCGGATGTTAAACTTGGTGAAGCAAGTCTGTCATCTTCGAGAGAAAGACAGGAGATACTATAACCAACACCTCATGGGAACAATCAGTAGAGTTACTTTGGAGTGGCTGCTGCATCGGAGGACTGAGCACGCATGGGGATGCCTTGTGTACAAAGACGTCGATTGTGATAACCAAATGTAACAAAATAAGAAAACTATGAATAATATTCTGAATGAAAATTTATCCAGCTGATTTCGCGCCTCTTCTAGCAGACGACCTTTCTGCTGCTTGTAGATCCAAAATTACTGTAGCAGCATAGTGAGGCGGACAGACTACACAATCTCAACTACAGATCTCTAGGAAAAGGGATTCTCCGCTCACACACATACAAAACCAAAACAAAACACAGAACCGTTAAACGCAGTACCAGACATTCACCGGCAGTTATCATAAATTGAATCTTTTATGCTTCAAGTTCGCCAGTTCCAGTATTTAGTAAGTTTTTGAACAGTTTTCTCACCGTTTTGACCCAGTATGAACAACTAACACACGGGCCTGTCAGATTTTTTAGGTCAAAAATAATCTTAAATTGAAAATACGCCGACAGAGATTATGAACATTTCCGAGTATTAAATAACAGACACATAACGATGTTTCGAACTCTATTTGACAAGACGGTGTTGCCCTAGAGATCTGATTCGAAAGGATGCTGTTTCAAATCTGAGACAGATTTATAAATACAGGGACGCGACTGTCAGATAATCGATGTTTCATCTATAGAAGCCATATTTGTACAAATTACACTCCTTCGTTGTCGCAGTTATGTTTTCTGGCGCTTCTATGCAGGGGGAGCTGCAGTACCCGCGAGGTTTCATCATCATCATCATCATATTCATCATAACATTCATCATCATCATCATCATCATCATCATCATCATCATCGTGTGTGACACAAAGTGCCCCCAGTTAGGACGTGAACCACCCGGGAACAAGTTCAGGAAACCATGTTCAATCGTTATTTTATTTTAGGACCCCCGACGGTAACCGGGGTAGGGTTGCAAAAAAAAAAAAAAAAAATTGTTATATTTTGGGTCTAAGATAGCACATCATCATCATCACCATCATGAAACTCATCGTTGGCATCACTATAATTATCGTCATCACTGAACAATATCTCCGTATAGAGAATTAGCTACACATGAAAAGGCCAGCTAAACTCACGCTTTTGTAAATCAAATCCACATTTGTGCAAATGAAATTTCTTGATCTATCAAAACAAAAATGAAATTCATTTTAAAACATTTTTGAAAATGAACATTTTATTGCATGTACATAATAATACGTGTATTGTTTCAGTCACGCAATAAAGTGTTCATTTTAAACAATTACTGTATTGGAAACGATAGCTTCGGAGAATATCAATCAGTTCCAACACACACACACACTCGCAAAAGGATTTTGATTTCCTAAAAAGTGGATCTGATTTAAAAGGGGCTATTTTGATTTAAAATTATTTACCAACCTGTGGCGTTATCCTCCTCTTATAGACTTCTAAAATTTTCAATCCATCTTCCTCTAAAAAGCAGTTATTTCTCTAAAAAGCTGAAGTTCAAGAGAGACGCCATGGTAATTCTTACTTTACCCCATCCTTTTTGGGATGAAATTTTTCGTTATTTGAAGCCCTACTCTGACTTTGCCAGGGGCCGCAATATTACCTGGCCATAAATATGGCCTAATGGCTAAACGCGGTTTCTGGGACCTCTCCACGGTGATCCTCATCCACATGGTGGCACATTGTGTCATCGGGTGTTGATCGCTTGTGTGATGTCCTGGTGGGGTAGAAAGTCAGTCAGTCAGTCAGACCCCATAGTGAAAGTAGCAGTCTGATTATATGTGGTTCTGATCTTTTCTCTGAGTGTGAGGTGACAGCCGGATAACATGGTCACTCCTAGCTGCGTCATTCTCTCCAGACCATATACGAGCACTAGCTCTCATTGAAAGATCATCATCATCATGTAGCAGGCCCTTTGCAGAACGTCGCTCTCATCGCTGTCTGCCTGAAAGAAACTCGGTCTCTTGCCAGCTCTCCCGCCTCATTTACTTTCATGCTCAAGGAGTCACTTATATCCTGTGCCCATCTTCGTGTCGGTCGGCCCCTGCCCCTCCTTCCTGGTACAATGCCTTCTCCTATATTTTTTTTCCAGTCCGTCGTGGCGCTTGATATGACCAAAATATTTCAGCTTTCGAGACAGGATGCTGTTTATTAGCCAATATTCTTGATGTTCAGATCTTTCACGATGTCAGTATTTCTCCTCTTCTTTGTCCAAGATATTCTGAGAATCTTTCTATAGCATTTCAGCTCAAAAACCCTTATTCTCTTTTTTAAGGACTGGGAGATAGTCCACGATTCACATCCGTATATTGCGACAGGGAAAATGCATGCTCTCCAAATTCTTATTTTGATCTCCTTGCTGTTGCTTAACCTAAGACTTTTAAAAGGCTGTTTAAAGTTTAATCTTTGCCTTGCTATGGCCACCCTTCTTTTGGAAGATAACGTTAAAAAAAGCTATTTTATAATATGCATATTAGCGTTATATTTTGTTCCCCGTGCAACTCAACAAACCAACACACTCATGGCGATAATGTTTCTAATGAGCTCAGTGAAAAAAGCCGCTTTTTTTGCCACGTTTAGATCAGCTATTAAACTGAAATGGCTTCTTTCCCCGCTATTATTCAATGTAACAATAATATACAATTGTATATTCCCTAGAGTTGTTAGGAAATAATAGCAGCAGCCTGTGTTCTAGATCTCGCGTTCTTCTATTTGCAGGCTTGCCATCATCGATTAAAAAAAAAAATCTAATCTCAACACCCCAAAATCAATTGAACGTCCATTTATACCCAGGGCGGGTTCAAACGATCTGGGGCAGGAGACCGAAGTTGTCCCCTTTCTCTAATTGTATATATATCTCTGGTCGGACTGGGCTTTGCGAGGGAGATAAGCGATGAATCTTTCTTGGCTACACTCAGTTTGCCCCACAAGAATTTCGCAGAGAGATTCCACCAGACAGGCGTTTTAACGGACAAATCTTTAGAGTCCACTCTTCTGTTCTTCGGCGTTCTGCCACTCCTCAATCTCACTCAGCGGAAACAAGTTAGTCGGTCCATTAAATATATTGACAATCTAAACAAGAATATTAGCGTTCTATTTTCGTGGTGTTTTTTTTCCCCGAGGAGGGCGTCTGGACAGATATTTATTGTCTTAAACAAACACATTGGAGTTGCCGTGGTGTAGGGACTAAAAGCTCGCCTGCGGATCGAAAGGTCGTGGATTCAGATCCGAACAGAGCTGGACTCCCCCACCTCCTTTAAAAATGACCTTTGCTCCCAGGTCGACCCCTCCTTAAATGGGTACCAGGTAAAAGTAATGTGGAACGATTTACTATATTCGGGGTGGGGGGGGGCGCTTAAGCCTTGTTTGACTGTGCAACAATAAAAGAATTTGTTATTATTACTTTTATTATTATTAGTAATCGAGTAGTAGTAATACAGTCGCAGAGTAGCACTGCGTAGTCAAACCAGTCAAAAACCCTTTGAGGCTCCCACTCTAGAAAAATTACTGGATAATAATAATAAAAATAATTATTATTATAATTATAACATGTGCTAAATGCTAAATAAAAAAGCAATATATATATATATATATATATATATATATATATATATATATATATATATATATATATATATATATATATATATATATATATATATATATATATATATATATATATATATATATATATATATATATATATATATGAAAAAAATATTAAATAGGGATGTTAGGGAATTCTCTTTTAAAAATTGGGGTCGTGGGGGGGGGGGTGGTGGGGGGGGGGGGTGAGATGTTGGAAATTTCTTTTAAAAATACAGATGATTTTTTTGGGGGGGGGGGGGGGGATGTACAAAGTAACAGAGCCTACAAGCTCTGATGCCTTATCTCCAAGTTTGGTATTATTTTGTTAGGGTAGCGGTCTCAGTGAATTTCAGCCCCCAAGTTCTATGCTCCGTCATCAATTATTAATTAAAATGAGTCAAATAGGAGAAATAAGCAATTTGAAAATAAATGACTCAATAAAAACACATTACTGGTAAGTACAACTATGACGTGTGTAAAATGTTATCATGGTATGGGGCGTCGCAGGTCGACCCAGCCTAACATGTGTACCAGGATGTATGTCCTGGGGAAGTAAAGACGGCCATTGATCTGTGTAAATATGGGTGCTCTTCCCATATGCCCGATGAGCCTAAAGGCGTGAAAATTGATTTTTTTCTTTTACTTTTTTCAACTATAAAAGACTATTCTTCGGAAAAGATTTCGAAAAATGTTATTCCGTTACAATAATTAATCTGAGCCTCTGGCAAGTGCTTTTAAGATTTAGACAGAAAATGTGCCAACTAGTTGTCCATCTCGGGAAACACACGATATCAGTGTCCTATTATTTCAGCGTTGTTTAGAGGGATCGGCGATTTTATCAGCCCGCTCTACTACAGAAAATTAATCTACCTAATGTTGCCCTACCCTAGATTGTCTCTATTCACATAAACACACAGACAGTCAGAAGCATGCGTGCATACACACGCACACACACATTAAAATGTCAAATGGGTATCAAATGTGATCTTCAAGGTTTAAATAAAAGCAAACTAGCACATATACATTGTGACACAGAAGCAAATACACATGACACTGACTAGTCTATAATCTCCCAGTCTCCGTTGGCTTTTTCTGTCCTAGTTACCTAATGCTAGAATCAGTGGTTCTGGCCACTGTTTTCCACGACTGTCGACGATGCTCAGAAACATCTATGAGTGCACACATCTCGTTAAAACTGTCTTATGGGAATTGGCAAGGTGATGTGATGTCAGGTCTTAGCTCAACACTCAAAATACAAAACACTCAAAACTCTCAAAACGCACAAAACTCGAAACACACAACACTGAACACACAACACTCTACACACGTCACTCAACACACAAACACTCAAGATTTATAACTGTGTTCTTTGTCTGTATATACCACTTTCAGTGCAATGTAGGATTGCAGGATAGCGAGACTGAGGATTTGAGACAGGTGCGTCACCAAATGTGCATTTTTTTTTACCTGACGGAAAAAAAATCTTTATCGCGTACCAAGAATTGAACACGAGTCTCCTATATGTGAGTTCAGCATTCTATCCGCGTGGCCCGCCACTCTTCTCCTCTTTACCATTGTTGTTTGATAGAGCTGTCTTGCATGGAATCTCTCTTAAGATAGTGAGTTTGACACAGATACACGATGAGGTCAGACCTTCATCTCAGATATGTTCCTCACTGGATAGAGATTCGAGCACACGGCTTCAATGCCGCGGCGTCCATCAACTAGAACAGCGTGGGTAAGTTAAACGTTTACCTGCGATTTAACTGATATTTAAAATTAGTTTCGTATTCTTTACAGAAAGATGCAAAACCAATCGTAGCATTTTTTTTTTCTGTTGTGTTTTTTTTTCTTTTTATTTTTCAGGCAAATTTACGTCCAGTAGTTTGCTATTGTTTTCTAAACGTTCGGCTTCTCGATACCACTGTTGAAACCAGCGCAAGGCGCAAGGCTCGCAGCTGAGATCGAACCCTGCACCCCGGCATTACGAAGCGGTTTCGCAACGCCTGTCACAGACGCCAACACCTGATATTAAGAAAGCTAAAAGTTTTTTAGTTGTCGTTAGTCGAGGCTCTTGTGTCTCTGCTGGTGAGTTGCTCCATAAATGCTCCTTTCCCGTGACATTGGAAATCATACAATATGTTATTCTCTGTCTTATTTGAGAACTACTAGATAAAATAAAATTATTAGTCCCAGTGAAATTCCGAAGTTCGCACATGCAAAGTAAAGGCACAAGGCAACCGTCAGATGTGCCAACACTAATAGTCCCACACCAGAATAGCAGCCCACTGTTGATGCAAGCAGCAGTCGATTAGGGAAGCCAGCATTGTACACGCAATACAGCATAGGTACAGGTTGGTCCAGAAATGCAGAATTTGCATCAGCAAACCCTGGTCTCAAACAAAGAGAAGTAAGTGGACGATCTGCCACATTGGACCGCGAGTCAATTCAAACGTATAATTGGACAACTTTGGAATTTTCTTCTCTATGGTTTCTTCTACCATAAAACGCATATGTATATCATCGTCCCCATGGCCTATATAGTGCCCTTATACATCAATAGGACTTGCAGTCTAAGCGTCCATTCCATTATACCCTGTGAGTAGATCGATTTCATGGAAAGAAATATATTTACATACCAAGCAAAATGAACATCCAACAACAAAATGGAGAAATGCAAATGTGAACCAGACATGTTATTTCAATAACTGAAAATACCAGCAATAATGTTTACAATGTTTTTATTAGTTCAATAAAATAACCAATATACTGTTTATATATTAAAAAAAAAAAAAAAAAACACTCAAATGAACCTTGTTTAAAGCTTATATGACAGTTATCAACATTCATTTGAACTTTGCAGGGCACCGGAAGCATAGCCCTGGCGTTGGTTCTGCGAAGTCACGTAATGATATTAACTTTTTTAAATCCGCCAATGGAGCATCTTTTTTTACTATACACTAGACGATGCATGAATTAAAAACTAAATGCTTACAGTACAGATGTAAGGGAAAATGCTGACCTATTCATTTACAATGAAATTGACCAAACGTTAACCATTTTTAGCAATCAAGTAATAGCTATCATAGTCGAAGTTTTAACTTCACTGAAAACTGGTCACCTCTTAATTGCTCTGTGCTCCTGTCAGTGAAAATCACACGAACAGCCCATTACTATTCTATTTGAAAACTAGTGGAGAAACAATAAGGCCTGACAAAATCCAGAAGCGTGCACAGGCAGTAAACGCAGCTGGCAGAGATGCCAACACCAATACTTGCTCCCAGAATCGCAGTTTGTACGGAAGTAAGTAGAAAATCACAATAAACTGACCGTACTCACACATAATTATTGCATAAGTCATATCACCAGTTGAAACGCAAACCGGCCTCTCACCATTTTCCGAATATCACGACACAACCACTGCTGGCACAAACGAAAGCCATTCTACATGAATTACACAGCACAGAGTGCTACACCAAGCACTTAGCTCAGCAGCTTAGACATGAAACCGTGACTCTAATCCAATGTGGAAACTGTTTTAACACACGGTTGCCAGAAGCAAAAATAACTTCAAAGCCAAACGGACTGATTTGCTTATCCGGCACATTTCAGTCCTTAGAGGTTCTTGTATGTTAGCTACAGGTTTTGGGTAAACTAACGGTTTTGATTATCTGCTTCCCTTTAGACAGAAATTCATGGACGTAATCTCCCGAAACTCGCCTATAAACAAAAGGGTACAACGTCTCCAGATTTTTACACGGCACGCTTGTGTGTGCGTAATCTGGAAACACGAACTCAAATTTATGAGAAAACCTGGGAGATGTACATAGACTTGGGGAGTAGTTGTTCTCTATAATATTTTGCGCTTTGCAGGGCGCTGGAAGCATAGCCCCAGCAAATGGACGGTAGGTGAGCGGGAAAACGTGATTTTTAAGAAAAGCAAATGAGCGCATGTAGTCTTGGGATTCATCAAAGATGTGCGTTTTGTTTTCCGCGAAGAAGAATATGTCAATATAAGGCCAGCGGAAGGGTTTATGAGAAAGTGTGTCTGACTTTACCCAAAAGAACTTCCACCACTTAGATTGTGGACAGTACAAGCCAAACTGGTCACCTGTAGCTAACAGTGCTTGCTTCAAAGAACTTTTGTTTGAGGAATTGACTAAAATATCAATGTCATCATCCCACGGAATGATGTCATGGTGTCGTATTGATCCTAATAACGTTCCACCGTACAGAAAAAAAGTCAAACGAAATTTAAGACAAGCCCGAACGAGTGTCTGAAACAAAACTAACATCAGTTGCCTTTCATGGCTTGAAAGTCCAGGCTGAAATAACGAAAATAAACGGTTACCAGAAGAAGCATTTTTAGCTGTCAGCTGTCCGTTCATTAGCGATTTATAGAATAACATATCTCCTGAAATAATTCCTGTGCTTAAAAATATTTCAGTTTCATTAACTTCCGGAAAACTAAACAGCTCATTCATCTGCATTTTAACTTTGCATTCAAATTCAGAGCGGGCAGAAATCAAAAGGCCACACATGCTGGATACTGTCAGTGATATTAGTAACATCAGTAGACTGACTATGAATGCTACAAGCAAAAAAGTTTTATGTCGATAAAGGCACTTGACAGCAACACGCATTGCGAAGTAGGACGTGTTTGACTGTAGGAGTAACTAAAATCTGGACACTAGTTGCTCATTTGAAGACGTAACTGGTCACGAGCAAACGTCATAATCATCAACATTTCTCCCACTTGAACTCAAACGCTTGTTTTCTTTTGTGTGTGTCCGGCTTAAAGGAGGAATGTGACTTTCCATAAGTCGATTGTTCATTATTCAAACAGGTTGTTTTGGTTTTCCAAAAATACTCTCTAATGTTTTTGTTGTCAAATTAAATGCGATTGTATTTTCCCCCTTTCTTTGTTCATTTAATGTCGCATTACTTTTTAACTTGTGTGTTTATAATAACTTACAAAGCTTACATATATTCTCTGTTTTTCACTGGTTATCATTCTCGTGATTCATGGGCACAGGGTTTCCAGTAGAAGTTAAGAAATATCTTTTTTTCCCCTGGTGTTGATACCCTGGCAACAGCTGTGCGTTGTCAGATTATCTTTCTTCTCTTCGGTGGAAGGAAACCGAACGGCTACTGGTAACAGCAGAATAGGAGCACAGCGCTGGATGCCGAAGATAGGAACAAGCTGCTTATGGGATTGTACCCAATGTTGTTACGTCGGTTTTTATCTCCCCTCAGCGAAACTCTTCAGTGGAAAGAAAATTCAAACAACAATGAACTGTCAGTTCTTTTAATGTAATTGCCAACAGCCTCGTAGGATGTGCACATCATTGTCTGTGATCATGCAGCATTCGTGAAGACTTCCGTTCAACTGCGTGAAAGTTAGACCGACAATGTCACTCTGTTGTTTTCTGTACAGAAATGATAAAGAAACGCACAATAAAGAGCGGATCATGTAAACTGCTTAAAAATAGTGAACATGTTTAAAAAAAAATAACATAGAGTTGTGACTACTAAATGGCACAGCTGGTATGAAACTTATGTTCTGCAAGTGATATTGTGAATATATAGTATATGAACTAGACAGCAAAATGCTCATGTGCGTTTAAGAGTCATATTTTGTTAGGAAAAGCCAACAAGGAACACATTCTTAACAGTCGTTTCGTAAACAGCGAATAATTAAGGTATTGCAGAAACTGGACTGCTGCCTGAAAGGCGCAGATATCGCAGCCTAGCAGTAAACAACACAATGTACCAAACGTAGAAAAGGAGGAATGAAGACAACAACTAATATGTAGCTGTGAACAAATGGCGTAAGGTTACTCGATAGGAACAATTGCATCGTATAGACTTTGAAATGTGGGTGTATGACTATCGGGTAACGGCTAGTTTACAGTTTTGAACAGATGGTGTATTTCAGCTCTTTCAGTAAGAAGCAGATGTTTTGTTAAATACTGGCCGAAAATGTTTCAAATATTCAAAACATTCACAGAGAGTATCCTGCAAAGATGAAAAAGACTATTTACTAATTGACACTGAAGAGCATATCTATGGTACCTACTTCAAGGCCTATACTGCAACTTGTCATGTTGTTAAATCAGTTTAAAAAATGCCATTATAACTCAATTTTTTCCCCTCAAAATTATGCATGTCATACATGTAAGAGGCGGATCCATGTAGCGTTGTGGATAGGCGATTGCGCACCGGTCCAAAACTCTTGCGTTTAAATCTGCACGTAGAATTTGTTTCTTTCAAAACTGACATGGCTTCCATGTCAGTCAAGCCTTAGCTGGTCATCCGTGATGTGTAGAAAAGGAGGCAAGCGTGATGTTAAAGACATCACCATCTGAGTATCGACTGGTCTATAAAGTATAAGTCTAGGATAATATACAAAATCTGGTAATCCGGTGATCTTAGTTTCAGCAAACGGGTCACCCCATAGTTGCTCCGCTCCTGTGCCAACGAAAAACACAAAGAATGTTTATCACAGTCCCTTGTGGAAAGATTGACAGACTGCTGTCTCAGCACATGCGCTAGCATACACACGCATTAAAAGCATACGGTAGCCAACCGAAATGCTAACACAAACAATCCGACATTAGAAATGCAGTTTATCATGGAGAATGCAGAAGTCACCAACAGATCAGCAGTAGCACACGCGATCAATTTTAATCACATAATGGCAACCACCAATATTTCGACAACAGGTATCGCGCCATTTTCTGAATCTTCAATTCACACCACCACGTTGGTCACAGTCGAAAAACATTCCAAATGAAATCCGCAGCTCACAGTGTCACGCCATGCACTCAACTCAGAAGCTGGGCTACGAAACTATATCCGTTCAGTCTACAAATTGAGGAGAAATGCAACGGCCACCGTCTGGCAGAAGCAAAAAAAAAAAAAAAATGTGCCAAGGCTCCAAACAGTGGTCGTACCTAGCGTCCATTAAGACCAACCCAGATGTGCTACTGGTGTCAAAGCGGTCCTCTCTTAAACAAATGTAAGGAGCAATTCGTTCATTATAGGAAGTAACTAGAGAATTAGCTTGCCAGCCTCAGTGTTTCTATTGTCAGATTCCAGTGAACAAGACTGAACCGACACAAATATTCCTGGGTCAATCAAATTTACAGTGTTGTGCATGTGAACAAAGATGACTGTTGTAATACTGATTGCATTACCGATCTGGAGAAGTTCAATTTAGAAAATGTGTACCTTCCTGTATATCTACAGCCCACTAGAACGGGATAATTACTTTCTGGCCATTTCGGGAGATTTCTACCTCCTCTCTCAAGAGTTATAACTCCATGTTATTTTAAAATCACATTTCATAACTATTCGTTTTAAAGAAGGTCATGTATTCAATTAATGTTATTTCTAACATAGATGCCATTTTGCATGACTGTTATTTTTTATTTAAATAATATCTTCCATAACTGTTCTTTATTCTCTCCATTACTGTTCTTTCTAGCGTAGATCAGCTAGATCATACTTTCCATTACAGTTCTTTCAAACGTATATCATACTTTTTGTTATTGTTCTTTCTAATGCAGATCATATCTTTCATTACTGTTATTTCTAAGGTATATCGTGCCTTCCATTACTGTTCTTTCTAACCTAGATCACACCTTCCATAACTGTTTTTTTCTAACCTAGATTATACCTTACATTACTGTTGTTTCCAACCCAGACAATATCTTTGATTACTGTTGTTTCTAACCTAGATTTTACCTCACATTACTGTTGTTTCCAACCCAGACAATATCTTTGATTACTTTTGTTTCTAACCTAGATCATACATAATGTCTATTGTTTTCTTTCTTTTTGATTTATGGTATTCAGGACGGTTTTCTATAATATTTAGGTTTAAAAGAATTTGATTTCTGCATTGTTTTTTAAACTGCAAAGCGATCCGTGATCAGATCCGAAATTTTACAGAGAGACTATGCATGGTCTTAAATCATTTTTTTTTTCAGTACTATAATTTTTCGCAAACAAATCTTTATTTTATCCATAGTTATCACACAAAAACAACTACAATACTCTCGTGTCTGGCACAAGGTAACGGATGCTGCCAGCTTGGCGCCAATTTCTAATATTCTATGGCTAAATGAAAAATGTAAAAGGGCACACGACTTGTTGATTGATATAGAACGAGTTAATTTTGTGTACCCTTTACATTGCTGGGCTAATTTTCTTCTGACATCTTTGAAGCCGTCCCGCATGTTAATTATGACACATATCAATCATCGTTCCATAGCGAGGCGCACACAGGTCATTTGGAGGTGACAGGTTCGATTCCCGGCACGGTAAATATATCATGATTTCTAGTGTGTCGTTCTACCTTTCTGTTTCCTTCTATGAGTCATAAGCAATACATTGTATGCTTGTTTATGTGTGTGTGTATGTGTGTGTGTGTGTGTGTGTGTGTGTGTGTGTGTGTGTGTGTGTGTGTGTGTATATATATATATATATATATA
Organism: Candidula unifasciata; assembly: GCA_905116865.2. Taxonomy (NCBI): domain Eukaryota; kingdom Metazoa; phylum Mollusca; class Gastropoda; order Stylommatophora; family Geomitridae; genus Candidula; species Candidula unifasciata. The sequence goes on from CAJHNH020007556.1 coordinate 769,573, forward strand.
TATATATATATAATGTTTCTACGGCCTCAAGGGTTCCCCCTCTGTTTATTTATTATATTTATATCAATCAACGTGTATGATACAAGAAGACCTCAGCAAATATAAAACAAATGGAAAAGTTATTTTGACAAAAGCATAGCCCTGGAAACTACTAGCAAATACAAAATTGTGTAGCCATTGTTAAAGCCATGAATGCCCACGAAACACCAGAACCAGGACAATAGTCTATGAGGCAGTTCACTCGATCTTGTCTTATTGCCAAAATCTGATCGATTGTGGTTTGGGCCGGCTAGTGTGTGGATGGAATATCTCTCACTGTGGGATACTGGTTAGTCATGCGTGTGAATTAATGAGCTTGTTGATATCAGTTACCACTGTTTTATTACTCACTTAACCATAATAATTTCACACATGCATACCCACTAACGTAAGTACATATATATGTATGAGTGTAGGTAAGAAAATATATGTGTAATCATGCATGACTGCAGGCATGCTCGCATACCTCCATACAGCGTCAGTCTGAAGTATCAAAGTGGTAAAACGTTTGTAAAATCTGTTGTGTTCGGACTTAATAAAAAAAAATAAAAAAAAAATTGAAGTTTGTTCAATTTTGATTGAAATAGATTAATTGTCCTGTCTGTATATGGAAATAGTGAGGGCATTTTCGCAAGGAACATAATAGTTAAATTGTTAAATACATAGTAAAACCGGAACGCCGATTGAACTTACCTTTTTGATGTAAACCTGTGCATATCTTCAAGGGAGACACTTTGTAACAAGTTTAAAACTATTGCAGTGTTAGATATGTTAGATACTAGAATCTACGATTAATCGCCAGCACATGTTTCTATCACTTAGGGCGCAGTGCTGTCTTTCCACCTAATGCAGTATTGGCAAAACCCCTCTCCAACTGCCCTTTCAAGTCAATGAATGGTTGTAACATCAGATGGGGGCTGGACTTGATCGATGACTGCTCACCCAAACTGATAAACCAGAAGCCCCCGGCGCAACAATGAGTGCTAGTCACTTTTCCCGGCATCAGCGCCAGTGATGTTTTGACAACGGCGGGAGAGACGAGGGCTTGGTGTAGCTAGCTCCCCAGATAGTTCGCTGGAAATGTCCAGACATGAGATGTTACACAGAAAAACCAGGATTACGATGAGATCTACTTCTTCTTAGAAATGAACAGCTGTAGACTCCGCTAGGCACTACTGGGCTGGTCTTGTTCCAGAAGGTGAATTTTGTGCACACATACGTTTTATAGATCTGGCTTATTGTATACAAAATATTGGTTCCTCGCTTCTTAAGCATTAACTCTCCGACTTGAAAGGGAACACCCCAAATTAGTAGCATTTTATGACATGCTTGTTGGGAGCAGCAGGCCTCTTCTGCCCCCCCCCCCCCCTCCACCATTGACCCTCGGGACCCATATGGAGATTTCGCTGAAATTTTCTGGAGTGTATCCATGTACAGAGTATTCATCATCATCAGTTTTATGCTAGTGTGCCGTCTTACGTCAACTAGGGCTCGCAGTTTCTATTCGTCCATCCCGTTCTAGTTTCTCCAATGGTTTCAGGTTTTCGGTATTATGTATGCAGTCCTGTCCATGGACATTAAAATAAGAATACAAACAGGCAAGAGGAGCTTTCATAGCACTAGGGAATTTGTGGAGGTCAACAGAAATTAAAACTACTACTAAACTTATAATTTTTAATTCTGATGTCAAATCAGTACTGTTTTGTGGAGCAGAAATATGGAGAATAACTAAGGCAATTACAAATAAACTACAAACATTCATTAACAGGTGCCTGCGCAGAAGAGAGGGAATTAAATGGTATGATAGAATCACTAATGTAGAGCTTTGGGAGAGAACAAAACAAATTCCAGTGGACCAAGAGGTGAAGAAAAGACGCTGACGTTGAAAAAGACACACGTTGAGAAAACCTGAGAACAATATAACCAGAATCTCCTTGTACTGGAACCACAGTGGCTTTGAGGAAGACCAAGCACACACCTATACATATGTAGAAAGAGGATGAAGTTAAACAGATGGGGAGGACATGGGGAAAGCTGCATGCAACAGCAAACGAATAGAACGACTTGACATGAGTTATTGGGAGCCTAAGCTCCATTGAGGTTAGAAATACAGAAGAGGAAAAGAAGAAGAATCCCGTCCAGCGCACTGACCTCTCTCGTCAGCGTTCGTTTTAAGGTTTTCCTTTGGGCATTCTTGTCTCCACGGTTCATTTGTTTCCACATTTAAGTGTTTGTTTGGCGATTCTCTGCTTCTTACCAGGGTGCGCCCAATATAACACTGACTTCTGTGCCTTTTAACTGTTAATACCACTTGGTTGTCTAGACATTTCTCCTATTTCTTCACGTTTCTTGCATTTATTCCACTTAATGTTCATAATTTTTCTTAAGTATGATTTTCGAATGCATCCAACTTTCGTTTCATGTCCTTCTTCACCCTCCAAGCTTCCACGGGCGTATAGTGAAATTTAAACTACAGGTGTATGTTGAAATGTAAAAGAAAAAACTACAGAGCTGAAATTGAATCGAAAATTTAACCGACCTGAAACTACTCGAAAACCTAATGCCAATTAGAAACATGAAGAGGTCGCATAATTCAGAAGTCACCTTTGTTAGCGAGTAACAACACACTTTTCCAAAACGTTTTCAGGTACACATACCTCCTTACCCTCAAATGGCCCTGAGTACAACCAATGAGCGCAAACACATAACTGCATAAACGGATGTTTCAGAAGAACTGCTGGAATAACAAGGGAAGATTTAAAAAATTAAGAAATAAAGAAATCCGAAGAAGACTGAGACTGAAACCCTATACAGTTTTTCAATTAAAGAGCAACAGATGAGATGATCTTGCCATCTGGCGAAAATGACGTGGTACCAACTGCCACAAAGAGTACTGCTGGGGAAGACCACTCAAAACATGGAATCACGACATCAAGATCAGCTGTAAAGACACGAAGACTAACTTATACAACATATCTGAAAAAAATAAAAGCACAAAGGAGATCTTTACAGCCCCCCCCCCCCCTCTTCCCTCTTTTTTTTTCACGGCAACACGTCGACGAGGTAACTGGCGGATAGAAAAAAGAAGATCTACACAGAACTGTAGGTGGCACCATGAGGGCAGGTGTTGCCTTTGCGGATACCCTTATTAGAATTTTCACTGAGGTTGAGCAGGGTATATGAGACAAGCCCTGTTGGTCTGCCATCCATGGTGCGACTTTTAAAGTCGCAGGGTTAGATTAAGGGTACTCACTCCAAAGTGTCTAAACAGGGGTGCCGATAGTCATCACAAAAGGTCTATTATAGTAACACTAACAAAATGAAGCATTAAAAACATGCTGGTTCTGTTAACCGTTGCCTACCATCAGAAAAAAAAGCCCTGTGAAGACAAAGAAGCAGCAGCAGCAAACGAAGAAGAAACAGAAGAGGAAGAAAAATAAAAATTAAAAAAAGAAAACCAAGAAAAAGAAAAGGAAGGGGGAAGGACGAGAAGGAGGAGGAGGATGAGAAGGAAGAAGACACATAAAAAGGAAATAAAAAAAAAGAAGCAAAAGAAGAAAAATTTTTTTGAAGAGAACAACAACAGCAACAAAAAGAATGAAAAGAAAACAAGAAGATAAAGAAGATAATGTGGTAATGAACATTGAAACGAATCATCGCGTTAGAGAAAGCTAGAGACAGACTTTGTGCTGGGGGCAATGAGACTCGGAGCACATGAGGTTCCGAATAAAGAAAAAAGTTGCTTGTTTGCCTGATTGCCTTTAACCAGAATCTTTACATTCCAGCCAATGTATTTCCCCTTCCACATCTTAAAAATGTGTCTCAAGGCATGAAAAGCGCTTCTGATAGCCTTAGGAGAAAGGACACCTCAAGTTTCTGGATAAAAATGAAGTTGTTTGCAACATTTTAACTTCCGATAATGCAAACTGGCAATAAGAAACTGTTAGAAACAAAGCTTTAAGGGTTTGGGGGAGGGAGGGATGGGGGGGGGGTGCATACCACTGGTATAGGTGATGCACTGGTGGTACTATACGCTGCACGTGACACCCGGTTCACCCTCCCCCCAAACCACCCAAATGGAACCCAAAAACCCACACCGGGAGCTAGAATAGACTGAGGTAAAAGAAAATGGGATAAAAGGAATCATGAACTTACTTATAGAATGCTTGCGAAACCAAAAAGCTCAATGTGAGTGTCCTGGCACTCAAATAGATAATTATTTTTGAACCAATCTCGAATCAACAAAGGCAATATACTTGCTACCAACACATTTTCCAGAAATTAGGATGGAGAGAGGTTACCAGAATAGCAGGCAGTGGAGGGCTAGATCAGACGAGTTCAACTCCCCATTTGGACTGTCTGACCGTCCATTGATCTTTCTGTCCCAGTACACCTCACAGCAAACATTGGCCGGAAAAGGGGCAGGGGAGAAGGATGAAGGAAAAGAAGGCGAAAAAAAGGAGGATAAGTTTAGATATCCAATTCTCGTCATCATCTGCTTTGCCCATAGGTGTGGGCGATCATGCCTCGCCACAATCTGCAACCCCATACAGCTCTGTGCTAACGCTCATCGAAGCCACAACGAAAGGTTATAAAGAATCTTTTCACATTGTTTTCTATCTCTCTTTATACACAATAAACAATAACTTCTGGCAGTACGCAACGATTCAAAGTACCAGCACATTTTGAAGGCATCATTTCTTCCAACGCCACTGTAAAAGACATTTTTTTGTGAGTATCGGCACATTTTGGTAGACACTGTTTGGTGAGTACCAACACCTTTTGCTTTACAAACACAAACTGCCAATCTTCTGCTTCCTCTCTACGTCCTCTTTTACCGTTACGGGTGATTAGTGATTAGAAGGGATTATCATCACAGCACTCCGGACAGATCCATAGGTGCTCAGATCTCCTCCTCAAAAGCTCCACAAGTGTAAAACTACTGATGACGCCTGTTCTGTGTTGGTTAACGAAACGTCTTGTCCTCTTGGTGAAATGTTCATTTCTTGAAACTCCAGGCTGCACCACCATGTCCATTAGTCTAGACAGAGGTATGGAGTCATGTTCTTTGGGGTACTCCTCGGTACGTTAAGTGCAGCGCATAGCATTGATAACATCACTTCTGTCCAGTACTGGGCCAGCCATAGCAACTGCAGTGTCAGCAAGGTAGTCTGCACGCTCGTTTCCTTGAACACCCGCATGACCTGGCACAAAGATGAAGTGCTTAGTGTTTCAATCCATTCTTGCCTGATAAATCCAGCTTATGTTTTTTAAAGCATATTTAAGAAAGCATACGTGTGTGAACTTTTGAGTACCAAGCCATGCTAAAGCCCTTGTTACAGCCATAGTTTCCATTGTAAGGCTACTAGTTGTAACAGCAAAGGCGCCATTTATCTCCTTGATGGTTTACCCCCTTGAGCTTACTGTGAAGGTCCATGCACTTCGCTTGCCCCTTATTACTGACCCGTCTGTGTAAACTGCAGCATCACCTTCATCTGTGTTTTCGTCAATCAGCGTTTTGACTAAAGTGTCAACAATGCCAGGAATCTGCTCTCTTCAGCTTCCATCAAGTGTGATATGGACTGTAATATTAATGTTTGGAGAGAAAGGCATAATTATCCATTCAGTTCCAAAATTAATGTCAGTAAGACGGCAAACATGTTCGATGGCATCCTCAGCCTGACCCATCCAGGATTTGCCTCGTCTGAGTCCACTCTTTTTTGCTTGAATAATTCCTCATAAAGTGGGTGTCGATGGTCTGAATTCACTTTGAGAAAAGCAACAGCCCTGTATAGCTTGATTCTGTTTTCCATTGAGGGGAAATCCAAGAGGTATCACATGGATTTACAGGTTTACACCGTTACGGGTGTCGAGGGAGATCTAAGGTTCTGCTTCGTGCTCTTATGGCTGCTTCGACCACAGACACATCGTGGGGCTGTAAAGTTTCTCTGATGTTATCTTCCCATCCTGTTCTTGGTCTACCTCTTGCTCTACGTCCCTCTCGTCTTTTGGTTTATGCCTTGAATGGTATAGCATCAGGAGGCATTCTGTCCAAGTGGGCAAACCATTTGATTTGCCAACAATCTTAATAAAAAGGCAAGATTGTATAATTTTTGTTTGGACAACATATATAACCTATGTAAACACATACCGTTTGACTGGTAAATAATGGAAAGAAGAGAAAATAGCACCTAAAACATTAAATGAGTCACCCTGCGTTGCTCAGTGATTATTGGCGCAAATACACACATATGTAGAACATATTTAAATAATAACTTATGTGACTCAAAAGAGTTAATATATTATACTCATTTCTTACTGAACGACTGTCGGTGGGATTCAGTTTAACCACAGGGGATAACTGTTTAACGTATCTAATGCCATGTTCCCTCGACACCCACAGCTGTAAAAGAGGAAGTGAAGAAGAAGAAGAGGAAGTAGAAGAGGAAGAACGCCATGTTGGGACCAACGTTAATTCCCTGAGTTGTATATTTTCACCTTGACCCATATAAACATCACTGCAGTTAATTTTAGGGATCCGCGCATTGATTTTTGGAATACACTAGCGCGTGAGCTCACACAGACACGTGCCCACGTCATAGAGAGCTCTGCAATTACTATCACGTTGGAGTACAGCTTTACCGCGTTACCCTGGACAGTTTCTTATCTATGGACTAATGTACTCGGGCTACCGAGTAAATGACCGACGAAACAAAAAGTCCACAGACAAGAGATTATCTAGTGTTCTTTTACAGTATATATGTTCGTGTGCATTACAAGTACACGGCATCTGTGGCTTAGGCTTTGCGAACGCGCTACGTATTACAGGGGTGCTAGGTTCGATTCCAGCGATTTGCACCAGGTGGCCCTGTTAATTTCAACCGTTTATTGCAATAGCAAACTTGGTTGTTGCGTATCCTTTACAGGACGTTGCAGAACCAACCCCAACAGCCCCAGGCTGTTGTGTAGTTTTTCTAGGCGAATTTACGTCCAGTAGTTTGCCATTGCTCTGGACGGTAGGCTTTCTTGATACCACTGTCAAAACCAACGCAAGGTGCATGGCCGTCAGCTAGGATCGAACCCGGCATCTCGGCATTAAGAAACTTTCGCATCGACTTAGCCACAGAGCCGACCAATAGCAAACTACTGAACGTAAATTCGCTTAGAAAATTCACAGCAGCGAAAAAGATGCTGCGGTTGGTTCTACAACGTCATGTAAAGGACACGCAAATAACACTACAAGTATTGGATAAACAAACGAAGAAATTAAATTCCCGGCACGGAGATTTGGTAGTTTTTTTTTTAATATTCGGACTTGTATACTCCAAGTATGTTATCTATATCTATATTCTATTCACGTTACATAAGGCATTCACAAATGTTGTCCATCTGCTGTCGGTCTGCTATTTATCTGCCCATGATTTCCCATATCGTTTTACATTCCTTCATTTCTCTTTCGACAAGCTTCCAGAGGTCGTCCACATCTCCTTTCTTTCACAGCACTGAGAAAAACAAAAATTGCAGAAATTAGAAGCCCATAGATATCATAATTAAAAAGAAAAGTAATAAATAAGCTGGTTTAGTGGATCTCCTGAAACCATTAGAGTAAAGCAAATCAAGGACCTATCTGTGTAACATGAGGCGCATGTGGGTGGTTACATATGTCTAAGTTTAAGCTTTAATTTCTTCAGTGTTAATAATTATTTATCGCCCTACATTCGGTATATTGCTCGTTTGATAACTTCGTTGTCGAAGCTATGAATTTTCTTTTCCCCTTCTCTCTCAACATTGGTATATGTGGACAGAATTGACTCTTCTCGATTCTCCTCCGAACTTCGGGCACTAAAGATGGCGGCTGCAAAATATCCTTTCGAGCCACAGTCACGTGTCAATTGCGCACTTCCGGCGACCTAATTTGCGGTTCTCCGGCGGTTTTCCGGCGACTGCCGCCACCGCCACGAGTCGCCCACGCCGTTTACGCGGCGTGAATTGGGGCTAAACTAGATAGCTAGGACCCACGAGCAGCAGCTTCCGCATCTCCTGAAGCTTTGCTCGTGAGTCCTAGCCATATAGTTTAGCCCCAGTCCACGCCGCGTGAGCGGTGTGGGGGACTTGAGGCGGTGGCGGTAGTCGCCGGAGAACCGCAAACTAAGTCACGTGACTGTGACTCGAAAGGATATTTTGCGGCCGCTATCTTTAGTGCCCGAAGTTTGGAGGATAGCCCTCTTCTCTATTCTATCTTGAGAATATCCGATCTGTAATACCTAGGGCATGTAATGTTCTTTTCTCTGGGTTTGAAATAGAATGATACATACAACCGCGTTTAGCTTCTGATGAAATATTTACACACCTGCATTGTTATATTTTTGAGTGTAATGAGTTTAACTTTCAGCGCCATTCTGAAAACACAAGAATTAGCCACAGAAGTGAAGCCATTGTAAATTCCGACGAAAGTTGTCAAAATATGGATTTTACAGAGCGTGAAGACACTTTCAATCAGGTAACAATGAATATCACAGTGAACTGGGTGAAATTGGAACAAGTTAAAAATTTCTTATATCTTGGACAAGTAATAACATGTGACGGCAGAAGTGAAATTGAAGTCAAAAAAAAGAATAGGGATGGCCAAAAACATTTTCAACAACATGCAAAAGTTACTGACATCAAGAGAAATAAGCAATACATTAAAAATGAGAATTGTCAAATGTTATGTATTCTCAATCTTACTGTATGGCACAGAGACATGGACAATGAACAAACAACTGGAAAATCGTATCAATTTTTTGGAGATGTGGATATACAGAAGATTAGGTCGTATTTCATGGAAACAAAAGCTATCAAATACAGAGGTACTGAGGAAATTGGGAATGAAAAGAGAGTTGCTAGGTGAAATAAAAAAGAGACAAGTGAAATATTTTGGCCACATTAAAAGACATAAAAGTATTGTAAAGATCCTCCTAGAGGGGAAGGTTCAAGGTAGGCAGCAAAAGGCAGACAGCGTTACAAGTGGGAGGATAACATCAAGAGATGGACAAACAGCAGTATGAGTGAGTGTACATCACGGGCAAGAGACAGGGCTTGTTGGAGATCCATTGCAGCCAACCTTCATTGTGGAGACGGCACCTGATTGATCGAAGACACTTTTAGCACAACAGTAATATTCAGAATTTACGCAGGACACGAGATTCACGTCTTCTTTTGAAAGGTCGATTGGTTACATTTGAACTTAGTACTGGGCAGTCCAGCAAGGATAATTTATTTGCCTCAAATAAATAAAAAATGCATTTTAATTGCCTGATCATACTCGGAAATGGGTGTTATTCTTTACTGTTTAAAGATGTTCTGCAAGAAAATTAAAGCGTTCGGAGGGACCACATTGAGTTTTATTGTGTTCAAGAAGTTCAGAAGCGTTTCACACTACACAGATATAAACACTCTCCCCTGATCAGCAAGGCTTGCATTTTTATTTATTTTTTAGTTTTGCATTATGTAGTCAGAATTTCTGTAACAATACCCAGCATATGTTTCTCAATATCATAAAAAATTATATTTGCTCTATATGTACTATTACAGTTGTTCATGTTAGAGATATTCTAGTTCTTGTTAGAGATTTTCTATGAGCTTATACTCGACTTTTTAAAAAGCAATGGCTAATGTAGATTGCCAAAATGTTCTCAACCTCCTGCCATAGGTTACACTAGGTACTTCGCCCCTGTGCGCACTCCCCTCCGTGCTTGTAGGAGATATTTCCTATCACAGCTAATCAAAACTAATGCCATCTGACAGATCTAGCTAATGATTTCGCTCTTGTGCCTGTACCAGCGGCGTGTCCATGTGCGGTTGCTTTGTCTGCTCCATTGCCTGCCGCGTCGATCGCTGTTGTAGTCATCCACGATGTTTCATGCCAAACAAAAATAAGTAGGTATGTTATAAAATTGTTAGGGAAACAGAGCGACCAATAAAGTGTCAACAACGAACGAACGAACTTTATTTTCAAAGGGTTACAAATTATGCACGCAGGCCTGTCTTACATTCGCCCCTTCCAAACTCCCATCTTTCACACAGCAGTTGTATTTCATCAATAAAGCATGTTATGTTCATATATGCATATTATAAATATCAAGTCAAAAACAAAGGCATGGGTGGTAAAATATGTGCGCACGCTCGCGCGCGAACACACACCCACATACACACGTAAAACCATTCACTCACACACACACACACACAGGCACCCAATACACACACACACATCCACATGCATACGAATATGCACACACACACATCCACATGCATACGAATATGCACACACACACACATACATACATACATGCCTACATACATACATACACACACACATACATACATACATACATACATACACGCACGCACGCACACACACACACACACACACACACACACACACAGACAGACACAGACAGACAGACACAGACAGACAGACAGACAGACAGACAGACAGACAGACAGACAGACAGACAGACAGACAGACAGACAGACAGACAGACAGACAGACAGACAGACAGACAGACAGACAGACAGACACACACACACACACACACACACACACACGCACGCACGCACGCACGCACGCACGCACGCATGCATACATACATACATACATACATACATACATACATACATACATACATACATACATACATACATACATACATACATACATACATACATACATGCATGCATGCATGCATGCATGCATGCATGCATGCATGCATGCATGCATGCATGCATGCATACATACATACATACATACATACATACATACATACATACATACATACATACATACATACATACATACATACATACATACATACATACATACATACATACATACATACATACATACATACATACATACATACATACATACATACATACATACATACATACATACATACATACATACATACATACATACATACATACATACATACATACAAATCAATAATGCGAATGTAAGACAATACAAGATGTGTATATGGTGTAAGATCTTTAGGTAGTCAGACAAAATTTGGATGCTTCCTTTGAAGTCGGAGGGCAACTGCCTGAGAGGCAGGGAACCAACAGTCTGCATAAAAAAAGAGTCATATCTGTAAAACGGATGCGCACGCAATACTCAGGTACTGTAAAAAGACTAAAGTCCACAAGTGGACGAACAACCAGAACTTTCCGCCAGAGTTTACAGTTGGTGAAGAAGAAGAAGAAGAAGCAGATGTGCGATTCTCTCGGAGATACCTCAGATAAGTGATGACATGTATTCTGGTTCGTAACTGTAACATTGCCTATTCATTAATGTGCTGATGAGGGCTTTGTAGCCGCAACGTCCATTTATCATTTGTGATTGTAATAATGTGAAGCTGACTATTTCTACTTTTTAATTAATTTGACATCCTTCCATGATATGCACATGGGGAAACCGGCTGGTCGATTAAAACAATGTTCTTCAATCTTTTAAACCCGCAGCTCACCAAAAACAAGGGGAACTACCGCAGTCCATCTGACAGCTATCCAAACACAAACAGAAACAAAAACAAAACAGAGGAAACTGTATGGCAGTCCATCTGACAGCTATCCAAACAGAAACATAAACAAAAACAAAACAGAGGAAACTGTATGACAGTCCATCCGACAGCTATCCAAACAGAAACAGAAACAAAAACGAAAGTAGACAGCAGTTATATTGTTAAATCCGGTGTCACAAAATGAAAATATTTAGCTAATGCGGCATCTGCTGCCGCTGAGAAGTTAGAAAATTGTATATACGTGGCTGGAATGTTGTTTCTGACAGACAAAGCACTGCAATAAATTCATTCGATTTCTCTTTTATAGGCCAATCGGCACTCGACGGTAGATTTGGTCAACAACATGCCGACCAACTTTACCTCTGAATATATTTCCTTGCTCAAATTGTAGACTGGGTCGACCTGCGAGCCAAGGTCACGTTGACGAAAACCCTTTACTATGGTACTGAACTTATACCAGTGACTTCACTTCGTCTAGACGCGGACAGTCTACTGAGACAAGTAGCAATAAAGACTACTACTGAGATCGGGGCTTGGGGGGGGGGGGGGGGGGGGGGGGGCGTGTGCTTTTAAATGTTGAGCGAGTAATCTGATTACTGAAAGTCTGCGCCCCATAATTTATTCATTGACAGTCTGTGGAAGAATTCCCTTATTACTGTAGAAATGTTCCAAATATTGGGTTCGGATGATGGATTGTAACCTTTATATTTCTGGCTACACTCGGTGGGTGATGTAGTCAACATCATGCCGACCGCATTCACTTCCCAGTACTTTATCTGGTACTCACTCAAGGCTGGGTCGACCAAGGCATTTTTGAGAAAAGTTCGACTCGGTTCGGATTTGAACCAACCACCTTTGGATTCGAAGGTGAGCGGTTAGCCGCTAAACAATGGCGGCTTCCATGAGGTGATATAGCGTAAGTTAATTTTTAGAGCCACCGGTTATTTCTTTGCCGGGTATTAATGAAAATAGTCTATATACAGTCTTAATTTTATCAAACCCCAATTGCAGTGGCTCGTGAATTTCAGACAGGTCCAGATTAAAATATCTGGTTTGTATTTCATTCCTGTATTTCTACGAGTCATTTTTTTTTAGTAAACAGTAAATTAACGTGTAGATTTGTCAATTGTCTGAGACAATGGGCTTCGATTTATCATTGTCAAACAAAACCCAGAATATATTCTACATAATAATACGAGTTTGAGAAAAGAGGATTTTGAGCACATAGCCTATATAAAGAGTTTGCTGTTTAGTCTATAGAATATAGGCCTAGGTCTAGCCCTATATACCCAATAAGCCTGAAGGCGGGGGAAATGGTCCTTCACTTTACTGTATATTAAGAATTAATGTCTCAGAATAAGTTTAAATATGCAGAATAAGATATAAGAATTATTACTGTTACTTAATAAAAATGTAATTTAAAAAAAAAAAAAAACTATTTCCTGTTTCCATTAGCCTGAAGATTTTATTGCTATTCCATATTGCCTCTTTGTCTGACGCGATATCTCAGAACTGAGCACAAGCTTAAGTCCCGGTCGATTCTAGTTAGCCGCAGAATTAATTGGGATTTGAAGCCAATTTGGCACTTCCTGGGAAACCGGCTTAGCTGCCCATTTAGTCCTACTGATATGGTGTCGAGGTTTAAAACTATGTTCGATGAATTCAGCATGATGGAAACCAGGCACACAAAAGGGAGAGGTGGAAGGGGGAAGGGGGGGGGGGACTGCACTGCCAAGCGAATTGAAAATTAGGTTGGGAAATATATACATCATCACAAATACTAACTACTAGTAGTAAATACAAGTTAAAACTTACGACGAAATAGATATTTACTGCACAAACAAGACAAATAATTGTGGCGTAGCTTGTAAAATAAAGGAGCCTTGATACAACCATATTTTTTATAGGCATATTAGCGCTCGATGTGCGCTGTGGTTAAATTTAACGTAATAAATCTCTTTCAAAACTGGCACTCCTGTCTTACCCTATTGTGGGTAGAGTGGCCAGATACAAGAGGAATGGCTCCATAGTTATTTGTTCCCACTACCAAAGCCTAATAAAGACCACTCAAAGATCTGCGGCTACAGAATCATCTCGATGCAGAATACTGTTGGCAAACTTTTGGAAAAAATTGTCGCACAAAGATTGACCACCTACTTGGAACTACATGATAAGTTCCCATCAACACTTGGAGGGTACAGGTTGAAGAAAGAGACATGGTTCAATGCTGCTGTTTTCGCCTACGATGTGTACGAGGGATTTCAGATTAAAGAAGAGACATGTGCGGCAGTGTTGGACTTAGAAGATGCCTACAATAAAGTACCATACGAATATTTAATGCAATTACTGCTTAAACTAGAAGTCAATCCTATTCTGATCCGCTGGATTGCTGCGATCCTGTTCCAGAGAAAGATTGTACTAAGATGTGGTAGCTGGTCCTCAGAACCGCAAACGATATGTCCAGGCTTGCCACAGGGATCACCGCTATCACCAGTCTTATTCAACGTTTATACGGTGATGATCACTGAGCAGCAGTTGAATGGAAAAGGAAGGACTTTGTCATTTGCTGATGACATTTTGATTTATCGACGAGGGCGTGATAGACAGGAGATCGCCAGCACAATGCACAAAGAACTCGATCGAATTGCCGCCTGGTGTGATGGTTCCAATGCCTATGTCAATCCTTCGAAGGCATCAGTGTCATGGTTCTCTTTGAACAATCACATTGTCAAGTCGGACTTACCAGAAGTGAAAATGCGTGATAATATATTGATCAGAACCAACGTTATGACGTTTCTCGGGGTGAGGTTCGATCGCAGCTTGTCATTCAGGGAACACGTTGACCATGTGATAACAAAAGCACGCAAAGGTCTATCTGCAATGAGGATTATGGCTGCTTCCAATATCGAGCAAAGACTACTAATTCTTCTATTCTACGGTCTGGTCCTTTCACCCATTGAATACGCTCTGGCCATCCTCACTGTCAGTGCTACCCAGATTGAAAGACTCGAAAAGGTGCAAAATGAAGCCATGCGCATTATTTTGGGATGTACAAGAGACACATCCTGTAAAGCAATGAGGTATCTACTTGACTTTCCAACAATGAACCAAAGGATCAGAATGTGGAGGGCTCGGGCATACCTCAAAATATGTGCTGATAAGAAACACCCACTGCATCAAGCGCTTTTTAGTGAAAAGGGCGACAGACTGAAGAGGGGAAAATCGTGGCTAGGTCGGGCAGAAGATGTTATTAGGCAAATATGCAGCCTAACCGACATCATACCTGGTGCAGAATGGATACCTGTGCCTCAGGCGTTTATTTGTACATTTTCCTGTATTGTCACACTCAACAGGCGATGTAGAGAAGAGAATCCTGTTGCTGTTAATGCAGAGGTCAACGCTCTCATCGGTGAAAATTCAGACGAAGCAGATGCACTAATCTACACAGACGGATCCGTTATACGCCAAAGAAGAAGCGCATGGGCATTTACAGCACGCTCAGCGGGCAGAACAGTCAAAGAAGCCAACGGTGCCTTCTCCATGACAACCAGCAGCATGACGATGGAGGTGATGGCAGTGACGCAAGCGTTTGCCTGGCTTGAAACACAAAAATACACCCAGTGATTCAATGAGTATGATCCGGAGGGTTCAGGCAGGTTCAGTGCGAAGACAATGGCTTGAATCATTACAGAAGTCCACTGTGCGTGGCGTCACCTTTATTTTTGTTCCGGGACACGCAGGCGTCGATGGAAATGAAAGAGCTGACAGGTTGGCTGGATCCGCTATCACTACCGACGGTCGGCCTATGGATCATGCTGATATTATCAATGCCCTCAGAGAAATGGGAAGAATAGAGGACTTTGGTGGCAGTGAATCCACATCACTCGCCAGAATGGCAGACTTGGGAATTAAGATCGGCACAGCAAAAAACGAGACGCACACCGGACACGTCAGAAGACTTGTTAATCAACATATAACTGGTACTATTAGCCATCGGACGTTGGGGTTCATACTGAGGGGAGGATCTGAGCACCTATGGACATGTCCGGAGTGCAATGACGATAACCCAACTAACTAACTAACTAACTAACTAACTAACTAACTAACTAACTAACTAACTAACTAACCTATTGTTACATCCCAGTATTTTGTCTTATTTACGAATTATCGTAATAGTTCCTTTTTAAACTTTAACTAACATTACATAGTTCATTCTTCTTACCAAAATTATAATTTTAAATGGCAACATTTCTCTGAGACAGGCACCAATTAAAAACAGCAGATTTTCCAGATGAATCCTACAGAAAGCTGCCAGTTGTACCTTTTAGGTTCAGTCAATTGCATTCCATTATCGCTCTCAGAGTAAGGTTGATATAGACACTTTTTACCAGACCACGCACTTTCTTCATCTTCTGTTTTTGCCTTTTAAAAAGGCAGTTGGCGTTTAGTATTGCGGTTTACAGTTATTAAATCTGTACCTTTCGGGCCAACATATGGGTTTTAAAGATGTCGGTATTGATATATTTTTTTAATTGGGGGGGGGGGGGGGGGGGGGGGGCTTTGTGTAGCATTTATACCTTACTATGCACGTATGTATTTAGCTTTGCGAAAAGTTCAATGCGTTTGCGAGTGAGCGCGCGCGATGTATGTGTGTGTATATATATATATATATATATATATATATATATATATATATATATATATATATATATATATATAAGTTGCAGAATCACCTTCAGCATTTTGTGGCGGTTAGTGATGTCACTAGGCACTTTTGGGGTTCAGCGGTTTGCCCGTAAGCATACTTCTTTTAAAACATGTTCTGACTGACTGAATTTCTACCCCACCAGGACAACACACAAGCGATAAACACCCGATGACACAATATGCCACCATGCGGATGAGGATCACCGTGGAGAGGTCACAGAAACCGCGTTCAGCCATTAGGCCATATTTATGGCCGGGCTCTATTGCGGCCCCTGGCAAGAGCCAGAACAGGGCTTCAAATAATGAAACATTTCATTCTAAAAGGACGGGAGTTATAAGGTTACTTAACATGTTCTGAACTCCCCGAGCTGGAGACCGATGTTTATGAATGCTGGATTGTGAACACACAGGTTTTCTCAATTGCCTATTGGTCTATTCAAAACACCATATAATCAAATAAAATATGGATGGAAGCGCTCATGAGAACGTTATTAATCAATATTGTTGTAGTATGGCCTGATAAGACTGAAGCAACCAGCAGTTTTACACGGCTTGACAACATTTATTAATTTGATTAAAATTGCCTTTATTGTGATTCAAAATATTTAATTACCCACATAAGTGAACGATGGAGTCTTAGGGTAACACGATGTGCATCAAAACTCACGGTAAGCTGACCATCATAGTATTTCAGGCGGGGGCTGCGTGGTCTCAAGGGATGCTATCCGCCTCGTGTGCTAGAGGTCCCGGGTTCAGGCCCCGGTGAGGCGTGGGATTTTTTCACGTGAACTTCTAGTAATTCTCCCTGATCTCTGGGCAGTGAAATCGGACGCCCTTGTGTATTGTTAAGCATGTAACAAATACATTAGCAGTTGGAAATGGAAGAGAGTAGCCTAACGGCGCTGCCGAGCAAAATTTGGAGTTTAAAATCTTCTCAAAAGTATTTTCAGGATCCTCGCCGGTTCCAAAGAGCCTTTGCACTGTGCTGAGCTTCTTGAGTTGGAAGAAGAACGGAGCACTTATAGGTTATTAACCGTGTGCCATGATGTTGATCCGTTGTTGCACAACTAACTTTTTTAAAAAGCACTGGTATATTCTGTAATAACACACCGTAGTCGCATATATACTGAATCTTTATTTATATAAAAATAAATGACCTCCTCGCTTCCATCCCCTCATCGACGGCATCGGTCAGAACAGAAATTCCTTAGTTATACAGACGACCACCAAGCAGCTCCAAAACACCAATACCAGAATCAGAAATCGAACCCCCCATCCTCCAGAATGTGAAATAAACAACTTAACTTGTTCATTCATTCATCATCATCATCCCATAACACTATATGTCGTTGGATGACCAGTTTCTGTTGACTGTCTGATCAGCTGTCTCCACCTTCGGCGGTCAATTGCGATGGACTTCATGGTTGCATGCCTGAGGCCTGTCCAGTCAGTCAGGTTCTGTAATCAGGTCTTTCTTGGTCTGCCTCTTCTCCTCTTTCCCTCTACTGAGCCCTGCAGTATTTTTTTTTTTTTTGAGAGGCCGTTAGATCTTATTACATGCCCGGCTCGCTAGCGTAGTTGGTGAAACCTGACTTCGCAGTGACCGGGTGACGAACTCCTGGTTGTCCTGATTCACGCCAGGGGGTAGGGAGAAAAGCCACATTTCTCCCACATTTACGATATCTATCATGGAATCAAGGCCGAAGGGTTGCGATATCCATAGTACCGAGCCAAAGGGATTAACAGCTCATGGTTTCCGGATACTTAAGAAAAAAATCTTATTACATGTCCATACCATTGCCTTTTCAATGTTGTTAAAAGTTGTTCATAGTTGATTTTTCATTACAGAGACCAAATGTTTACTTTCGAGTTCAAACGTCAGGATATAAACAGGTACAGTAGCATCTGTCAGGAACGGGGGAGCTGGGCTATTTCCAGGTCTAGTTAATTCACGAAACAGAACAAACATTTTAATAAACTCAGAGCTCCTAAGACGACGTAAAAAAGGATTACCAGGAAAAAAAAATTAGAATTCGCTCAGAGGAAAATATCAAGACAGCATTAGGAAAATAGAGCCTATAATAACCAGCAAGATGACACCGCGAGCAACCACGGCGCTTGTATGCTTAGCAAAAACTAGGTCGTGTCTTTTCGCATTGTTGTCACTTGTGCCCAGCCTGTCAATGGTGGTAGTACTACCGCCTCTTTTGTAGTTGGCTCATCCGCCGGAACCAAATAACCACTTATCGTACTTCCCATCCGGGAGAATCAATAGCGTACTTCTTTCCTTCTTTCTTTTTGTCTTTCTTTCTTTGCACGTATGTTGTGATATATGTCTGCCTTTCTTTCTCTCAGTCAATCAGGTGCCGTCTCCACAATAAAGGCTGGCTGCAATGAAACACACATATATATCTAGACAGTAGGTTAACAAAAGTATTAGTGGCCATTTTTTGTTTCAATCATAATTTTTATTTTGCTCTTTCTCTTTCCCCCTCCTTCGCTATCTGTCTCTGTCTCTCTCTCTCTCTCTCTCTCTCTCTCTCTCTCTCTCTCTCTGTGTGTCTCTCTCTCTTTCTCTTGCACACACAGACATACAACACAAAAACTGCAGGGGGGGGGGGGGGGGGGGGATTAGATATGGAGAGACCAAGCAAATCGTAACAATTAGTTAAAACATGAATAATATGTAATGTTGTTCCATTCTAGCACTACTTGGCCTTACCATTGAAAACAGTTTTTGTTAAATAAACCATCGACTGCGGAAATGGCACTCTAGCAGATTTGCCACTTTTCATTGAAAAAAAAAAAAAAACATCTAGAAAATAACATCCAAATTAAACAGTCACAAATTACATAGCTATTGATATGACTTACCCTATAGAATCATGACCTCATCTTCACTGATGTCTGTCTTACAAGATCCACGGGATAAACTTAGCTTGGAAGATGAAGTTGAAGCTTCAGATCCAAAATCAAAATGACTCTGGCATACTTCCAGTTTCTTTTAATACACAACCAGAGAGCTGATAATTTGAACAGCATTTTCCTGCTCTCATCAGGCCAAATTTGATTGTCAATATAGCATTTAAAAGGTCAAGTTTCATCCTATTTCTTAGGTTATATTTGATATAATTCATAGCATTGAAAACTCTTTCTACGTCAGCATTTGAATGTTGTAGTATCATGACAGACATGGCACATTCATAGAGCTTACAGAATGGACTGTTTGGTGGGGCATCTTTAAATTGTCTCACTTCACTCCAAAACGCTTCAGTTTCTGATTTGTTAGTCCAGTCAACAAAGTTTATTTTGGTTAATTGATATTATGCTTCTGCCACACTATTTTCAGTAGCACCTAACAATTTCATGACTTAAATATATTTAGGTATGTCCTTTACTAGCTGAAGTATGTTGCTCACAGAAAAGAGTTAACTATTTTTTAATTCATCTAGATGTTCAGGAAGTCTCTGCTTCAATAATGAGATAAGGAAATCTTGACAGCATTTTCTTAAGTTGTTCTCTTCATTTTCTGTTAACAGTCTTTTTGTTTTTAAATCATCCATTTTTTATTCGATTTGATATCCAAGGTATGGCTTTGGAGCCAATTGGTTCTCTATAGTGCAAGTGAGCAAAATCAGCTTTAGAAGTTGGCAACACCAGATTCGAACAGTTTATTAACTTTTTGCATTCCAATTAGAATAGGTTGTAAAAAGAGCAGGAATGCCAAATTTTTGTTCATCACTGTAAATTCAATATAGTATTTCAGCTGTGTAGGACTTTTTACTTTGTCTTGTTATTTCGAAGTGTGTCTTTTAACTCCAACCATTGGTTCACAATTCTTTCAACAGCTGGTTGAATTGATAATCCTCTAGTTTTGCAATCTGACAGAATTTTCAATGATGTGAAACCATCATTTAATGCTTTATATCAGTTATTGTATTGCTGTTGTCTGACAGATGATTTGGAAATCAGTTATGTGTTTCAGCAATAAGGTATTCCAAATTCCTTGGTAAACATTCAGAAGAAGCATGTGATAATCCTAGCTGCAAGGAATGACACACACATTTTATAAGGATTAAAGATGGGATATCTTCCTTCAATTTGGCATAAACGGCATTGTTGATACCAACCATCACCAAAGCATTATCAGTATACAATTGCAGCCAATTCTTCAAATCTAATTTTTGCTGATCACAAGTTTCTTCAGTTCCTGAAATTAAAAAGATTTTAAAATGAAACAGAGGCAACATCACATTTGTTAAAGAATTCCTTTCCAAGTAATGGGTCGGGGGTTGGTCTAGTAATAGAAATGGGGCTAGGGTCCCTTTTTCAAACTTCCCCTTTTCAGATTTATAGTAACAGAAGACTGCTGTAGCTTGGTTGAGTGTATGTACACTTGTGTGTAGATCCCCTGTCTGTATATCTCCTGTATGGTGGCACGGAGGTCACTGAGAAGGAACATAGGAATAGAAAACATCATAGTTTCCATACCCCCGAACCATCACACAAGTAGCAAAATGTGAAAATAATCACACAAGTGAGCAGTGAGAGGACGAGAATCCAGAGAGCAGTTAAAGCATTGACCGTAAGGAATACATGACACCCCTCTATGATGCGATGAGGCATGAATGGGAAGGGAAGTCACTCTATTTCTGGGGCGGAAACGTTACTAGGACCCCCTAGACTTTACTTTATATAAACACACAACTATGTTAGCTTTTTTTTTTTTTTTACAATTTCAGGTTTTGCTGTTGCAGGACACAATCAATTCAAGTTGTTCAGTTTTTTATATAAGATTATATTTTATTGGATTCACAAATCTGAAAAGCTGATCTGATTTTAAAAACACCTTTCTTCCATGACATGGACAAATTCATGCGAAACAACATGCTTCGAAACTTACATTTCTGAACAGCCTTACATTATGCATGAAAACATAACATTCTGAACAGCATTACATTATGCATGAAAACATAACATTCTGAACAGCATTACATTATGCATGGAAACAACATTCTGAACAGCATTACACTATATATGGTAACATTAAATTCTGAACAGCATTACATTATGCAAGGAAATGCAAAATTCTGAACAGCATTACATTCTGCATGGAAATGCAACATTCTGAACCGCATTACATTATACATGGAAACATAAACATTCTGAATAGCATTACATTATGCATGTAAACATAACATTCTGAACAGCATTACATTATGCATGGAAATGCAACATTCTGAATAGCATTACAATATGCATGGAAATGCAACATTCTGAACAGCATTACACTGTGCATGGAAATGAAAAACATTCTGAACAGCATTACATTATGGATGGAAACGTAATATTCTGAACAGCATTACATTACACACGAAAACATAACATTTTGAACAGCATCACATTATGTATGGAAACATAACATTCTGAACAGCATTACATTATGTGTGGAAACATAAAAGCACATGAACTGATTCAAAGCCTGAAAAAATAGATAAACTGCACAAACACATATCATCAATTGTAAATAGTATAGTAATAAGAAAACTCTATGATTGACGGCACATCTGTAGAGTAATTTTCTATAGAACCCCCACAATATTAAACTGTAAAGTAATAACTTGTATTATTCTATATATTGTTTATTCAATTTAGCACATCCAACACTAAGTTATTCCGTTTACTCTTGGGTAACTTTGTGCATTACAAACTTTCTTACCTCTATTTGAGGCAGTGTTAATTTTAAAACAATGACTGTCTGGATCAGAACAAAAGCTAAGCAACTGTCTGGGACAGATCATTATCATCATCAAGTGGTGTACTAATAAGCATAGGTTGTCAAGTTTCATATCTCACATGATCACCAGAATCACAGATCAAGTCAGGGTTCTTATCTCAACCCATCCATAAGGCTAAGCCATCAAGGTTTTTATCTCTTTGCCTTCGCCTTGCTCTTTTTCTATCAATCCAGCCAGTTGCTACCAAGTTCCAAAGTCTATTACTTCTCACAAGATGCCCCCCTCCCCCTTTTAAAAAAAAAAAAAAAAAACTGTATATATCTAATTTTTTTAATCATTTACGATTATCTTTTGTCTTGAAGTGCATAAATAACGCAAATTTAGGCATTACATGGGTTGAGAAAATTCTGGAAGACCTAGACTTCGCCGACGACATAGCACTCCTGAGTTCAGAACACACAGACGCCCTAGAAAAAATCAATCGACTCAGAATTTCTCAGAACAAATTGGACTCCAAATTAACACCGCAAAAACAAAAATTCTAGACCTTACCAACAGTTCAGTTGATATCACGCTGAACAACAACAGCCTTGAAAAAGTCAACAGTTTCACTTATCTAGGGAGCAAGATGTCATCTACAGGAGATATCGCACCAGAAATATCATTTAGAATAGCACTGGCATCTAGTGCCTTCAATAAACTGTCTAACATCTGGAAATCAAAGACACTTAGCAAACACACAAAACTCAAGATCTTCAATTCTTGTGTGATTCCAGTACTAACCTATGGATGCGAGAGCTGGAAATCAACGAAAACTCTAGACACAAAATTAGACAGTTTTGAAAATAAATGCCTTAGAAGAATACTAAATTTCAAATGGTCAGATTTCCGAACCAATACACAAATAAGGCAAGAATCCAGGCAAGAGTATGTGTCTAATTTTATACGAAAACGCCTCTGGAACTATGTCGGCCACGCCCTTAGAATGGATAAATCAAGACTTCCTTACCAAGCCCTCATTTGGACACCACAGGGGAAAAGATCTCGTGGAAGACCAAGGGAAACCCTACGTAGAACTATCATCAGGGAAGGCTCGCTCATGGGCCACTCAAACATCCAAGACCTACAACGGATTGCAACGGACCGCCGTGCATGGAGAGTCGCGACCTCTGCCCTATATGCCGCACTCGACACAAGAGGAAAGACTAACTAACTTTGTCTTGAGGATAAAAGCTGTGAAATCATTACCATTCTTGGCATCTTGAAGAACGCACTGCTTTCCTGCTTTGCAGTGACCATACAGGTCATGTGGCAGTGGCCATTATCACTATAGTGTGATCCTCTGTGGGACAGAGTTTTATTTTTTATATATATTTTTTAAAATTAGGATAATGTGCTTAACTGTAGATGAGACCCAAAAACAAAGAGTTCAGATTTCACAACTTTGAATCTTTAGGTGGCCTAGGAATTCTTCCAAGCATATACAATTCTTCATTTGGCCTCATGCTAGTGAGAAATGCCATCCGATTGGATAAAGAAAACAGTGCAACAACTGATCCAATATCCCAGGCATCAGCCTGGTTTAGGCTATGCTTGTACAGCTCTTCAAAGTGCTGATCTGACAGAGGCTGACATTTGGCAACTGCCATGGCAAAGGTTAAAATAGCCCGTTGTCTGTCATCAATATCTGCAGTTTCCCAGTTGGCTGCTATCTGTAATTGTAAATAAATAATTAAGTACATGAGTGAATCTTTATGTTTTAAGTGATATTACTCAATATGTATGTCAAAAAGGGAATGTAATGACTTACCAACTATTATAACTACTCAAACATCTGCACTTCATTACAACAGTCAAACATTACATGAACAGACACTAGAAATATAAATGGTACCATTCGCTGCATTGAGTGCATAGAGCAAGGATTTTCAACTAAGTTTACTCAGAGGTCAAAATGTTGAAAATGGCGATGGTCACAGGACACAAGCCTGAGCCCCAATGTAGAAAGATCACTTATACAATCCTTTTTCTTCTTCTTTCACATTCATCCAAAGATGTAAATGTGCTGTGCCTATTTACAGCATTGCTGCAATATTTGCGCCTTTCAGCCAATACATCTGACTTCTGCAGGCAGGTTATCCTTCGTGGTTCTAAAACAGTACAACTGCCAATGATCCACAGGCCATTTGACTGACTGACTGACTAGGACATCACACAAGCAATAAATACCCGATGACACAATGTGCCACCATGTGAATGAGGATCACCGTGGAGAGGTCCCAGAAACTGCGTTCAGCCATTAGGCCATATTTATGGCCTGGCTATATTGCGGCCCATGGCAAGAGCCAGGGTGGGGCTTCAAATAACGAAACATTTCATCCTAAAAAGAACGGTAAATGTTAGTGTATGACACACACACGCTATTTGCTGTGAACACCAGTTAAATAGCCCTGGTGTAGAGACACACACAGTTACACGATGGATGTATGTGCAAACAATCTGATAGAATAATAAATGAAAGATTGAGTGCTGGTTGGGTGGATAAAGAGGTAGGCAGGCAGACCGGCAAACATACACAGGCAGGCATGTTTATTTATTATTTTTCTTGCTGATGTGTTACAGGCATCCTCCAGTGAAACTAATCAAACCAATTATTCTACACCTGTGGCTCTGCATAATGAATGTGAAGTCATATCTCCCAGCCATGCCTTCTTTGACCATGCATAATTATTAACACGGTTAAAGGTCATAAACACATCTGGCATATCAGCAGTGTGTAATATTCACAAAATTATTCTTCATGAAGTAATACAATGGATATATAGTAGACTGTCTTCTTCTTCTTCTTAGCGTTCACCAACAGTAAACTCTGGTGGACACTTTTGGTTGTGCATCCACTTCTGGACTTTTTTCTTGTTTTAGAACTTGAATGCACCTCCATTTTACAGATCTGCTTTATTTGTATGTACACTACTGGTTCCTCATTTCTCAGACAGATGCACTATGACTTTGAGGAAACACCCCAATTAGTCACCTTTTATAACAGGCTTGTTAGGGGTGAAGTGGGTCTATATTTTTTTTTAACAAAATGGGGCCCTGCAACCCACATGAGGAACTAGTAGACCAAAACTTAAAAATAATCTCAAGCAGATATGACTTAGAATGTGAAGTTACAGATTGCCAAATTTATCAGGTCATATAATTATAAGGTGGGGGTGTCACTCCTCTTCCTTGCTACTTGTCTGACATTACATGTCCTTGCTAATTCTCTTAGAGTGCATTAGGAAGTAAAGTGATTTCCCCATTTCCTTAATGAATGTCCAGAACATCATTATCAAGCATTGTGGCCATCCCAATATTTGTTACCCATCAAAAACCAGAGTAAACCCCTTGCAACTTATCTGACAGGACATCACAGTATGGAGTTACCACTTTGCAGTATGTCTAACATAGCATTATAAAGTGGGTTGAAAAACCTACTGAGCACACTGTAAAGTGCAGTGTGTCATCTTGTCACCTGCATAAGACACGAGTTATAAAACCCTACACTTATTTACTATGTGTGATCAGAGATCTTTCTCTCTCATCTAGGGATTGAACTCAGACCACTGTAGTGCTGGCAATTCTTTGACAATGTTTTAATATACACTTATTCTAATCATAGCTAGATAAGGAAAACCATAGTGGAATAACAGAAAAAGGGTCAACTTTAATGCAGTGGGTTATTCTATGAAGTTCGGTCTCTCCCCAGAATGGCTAGCCAGCTACCGAGAGCGCTATACAAAGCTGGAGTAATGATCTCAAGGCGTCTCCACAAAAACTGCACTTGTGAGCTAAATGACTTGTCTATGAAACAAACCTATGACCTTCACAGCATGAGGAAAATAGCTTAAACAACTTTACCTAGGAGACTCCCAAAAATTAGAAAGATTACAATGTTTACCTGATCAGCAAGTATAGTGTTTTTGGAATAAATTCGACACAAGGCACTATGTGCAATGATACAGTATGTGCACTTGTTGAAGGCACTAACTGCTACTATTATCATTTCTTTGTCTGCCTTTGTCAGATTACCTGAAACCCCAAAAAAAATTTATTTTAAACTAGCAGAATAATGAGCTGATAGACAGACTGAAACATAATGTACAACACTGATTGATCTTTCTGTGTGGATTCCAGGGTTCCATTGAAGAAGATATGATTGATGTATTCAAGCACTTGTGTCAGTGTATGTTGTGACTCTGTTCCAGTGTCTTAGCGTTCCTTGAGTATATTAGCCTTGCAAACTTACTGCTGTGTCTGCAAAGAGAGGCAATGTCAACTTTGTGAAGTTCATCAAGGGTTATGGTACCCCATACTGTTATAGGTCAATCAGCACTTAATGAGTGATGTGATCAATACCACAATTTACAGTGATGATCTTTTACCTCCCAGGATATTTCATGATACCAATCACAGCCTCGGCCAACCTGGTAGTCCCATGCAAATTGTGAAAAATCTGCCCCTAAGCTTATTCAAACACAAGATTTTCAGTTAGGATAAAATGCAATAAATTTTTTAAATTAGAACCTAGAAGCAACCCTGTCTGAAAGGGTATCTAAATTTGTCACTATATTCAGTACTCTTCACAGGCATAGTTAACCCCTAGATGTAGAATTGTACCATTCCTCTGATAATGATAGTGATAGTAGATACAAGCTAGCAGGTCTCCAGACTTGTCAAAAACTAAAATGTTCAATGTCTTTTGACATCTTTTGTGTCAACATTCTTGTTGTATTAATTCTATTAGTGTTCCTTGAGTCAATGTCCATTGTGTGTGTGTCCTTCTGCTGGTTTGCTGTGTTCTTCTTGCTTCTACGCAATCAATGGCTGTAAACTCCAACAGAAAGTTATGGTTATTTGTTCACCTCTGGACTTTAGTCTTGTTCCAGAATCTGGGTGTTGCATGCACATCTGTTTAACAGAACTGACTTAACTGTATGCAGATTGTTGGCTCCTGGCCTCTGAGGCAAAAGCACTCTGATTTCGAAGGAAACCCCAGTTAGTTTACTTTTATGACATGCTTGTTAGGGAGGCAGTGGGTCTATTCTTGTTTTCTCCCTAATGGGGCCCTGGAACATACACAGGGAGTTTTCTGTGTTTTCTGCTGTGTCACTGTCCCTTATGTTTGTGTCTGCTGTGTCACTGTCCCTTATGTTTGTGTCTGCTGTGTCACTGTCCCTTATGTTTGTGTCTGCTGTGTCACTGTCCCTTATGTTTGTGTCTGCTGTGTCACTGTCCCTTATGTTTGTGTCCTGTGTATGTGTTGTGTCTGCTGTGTCACTGTCCCTTATGTTTGTGTCTGCTGTGTCACTGTCCCTTATGTTTGTGTCTGCTGTGTCACTGTCCCTTATGTTTGTGTCTGCTGTGTCACTGTCCCTTATGTTGGTGTCTGCTGTGTCACTGTCCCTTATGTTGGTGTCCGCTGTGTCATTGTCCCTTATGTTGGTGTCTGCTGTGTCATTGTCCCTTATGTTGGTGTCTGCTGTGTCATTGTCCCTTATGTTGGTGTCTACTGTGTCATTGTCCATTATGTTGGTGTCCGCTGTGTCATTGTCCCTTATGTTGGTGTCTGCTGTGTCATTGTCCCTTATGTTGGTGTTCGCTGTGTCATTGTCCCTTATGTTGGTGTCCGCTGTGTCATTGTCCCTTATGTTGGTGTCTGCTGTGTCATTGTCCCTTATGTTGGTGTCTGCTGTGTCATTGTCCCTTATGTTGGTGTTTGCTGTGTCATTTTCCCTTATGTTGGTGTGAACAAGCATTTAATTCTCCTGGGATGTTGGCGATATCACACACTAAAACTTTTTCCCAGACGTTAAGTGTTAAGGTACAGAGATAAGACTGACCAAGCAGACTTACTGACTGGAGATTTGCACACCATCTGTTGTGGTGTCAGAAATTTTATCTCCTAGCCAGACTTTTAGGAGCAGCTAACTCCGGCTAATTGTGTTTAATTCCCCCTGAGGTTACCTAACTCGACGGCAGGTCCGACGGTCACTATTGACATGGTGAGCAGAAAGTGTTAACAGAAGGATTGACACCGTCTGATTTTATTGTGAAGGCAGGTGAAGTAGGCCGGAGGTGTGACTTGTCCTATTTGCTCTGTCAGATGAATTGACCAGGAGATCCTAGCGTGGGAATTTAAACAATTGTTGTACAGTCACTGACTGACAGCGAATAAACTTACCCACAAGGGAGGAGCTATGATATCCGTTAATGAGAATGATTTTAGGCGTAATGTAGGAGGAGCTTGATAAAAGTTATAAAGTGGTGAACGCTAGGTCTGGTAAATGAGATCCTGTCTAGCACATGCCATCTGTTGGGCTTAACCTAAGCTTGAGACAGAACTTTTGGCATCGTGGTTTCATTTTTCCAGGTAAGATCGAAATTAGGTTCACATCTATATTTTATGATAGAGATCTGTCTTTTTGCTCAAGTGTGTGTCTTCATCACTTTGTAGTACTCCTAGGCGGACATTTCTTCATTCTCGTAGGGCACTGTCACATTGCTTTATTTCCTATGTGATAGTGTCATGAATGTTTTTCGGGCACATGTGTTTCAATGTTGTAAAACCTAAATGTTGTTGTTGCCATTGAAATTTAATGAACTATCATGTTTTTGAAATCACAAGCGTGAAGATAACTTTGGCAATCTTTTCACGTGTGGTTAATGTGAATCTGTATTACATACAGCTAACACACTGAAATGTGTTTAACTCTCGGGAGGCTAATGCGGAGATTGATCCCGGAGAGTAAATCCACAAGATTTGTTATTTGATTCGCCCCAGAACTATTGTTAGCATTCTGGGCGCGTCGATTGTTCCAAGCATAGATTCCAGAACTGGTTCCGTCTGACTGATTGTCATTTGAGTCTGTACGAGAGATGGCACCTGACGTAGAAGACTTGACTATCATTACAGGACGTGTAGAGGAAGGCAGAAGATGTAACAGTTGGA
The DNA here is from genome assembly GCA_905116865.2 of Candidula unifasciata. Lineage (NCBI taxonomy): Eukaryota > Metazoa > Mollusca > Gastropoda > Stylommatophora > Geomitridae > Candidula > Candidula unifasciata. Next base: position 798,612 of record CAJHNH020007556.1, read on the forward strand.
ATGTGAGACATAAGCCCTTCCAAATTGGACAGGAGTGAATGTGAGCATGAGGGAGAGATGAAATGTTTTATTTAAATAAACATGCTTGATGTTAGTATAATATACATGCTTAGTGTACATCTAGAGCAGATACTACAAATATGCGCTTGTTTCTTTATCACAGTTCCCACATTGGGCAGAGACTAGTAGGCATCCATTATTTGCCGACCGTCGAGTGTAACGACCTGCAGAAAGCAGTGAGGACGACAAACTGGAAAAGATAGGCAGGGTCTCAAGCCGAGAACTGTCCTGATGAGCTAAGTTATGTACAACTTTAATGTCATCTATAACATCATCCCAACTCTACTAGCCTAAACAAGTTCATTTTATTTTAATTTCGATTTATTAAATAAATCTTTTTGATGTTGTTACACAGAGTTAAGTAAATTGTGTACTTAGGTTCAAGTGTCTTTGTGCATATTAGTTTACTTCAGCTAACAAATATTTAAATCACTTGATGGGGGCTTTTAAGTAATGCCAGGAGAGGAGACCAGTCGCAGGGGTTAAATGAGCACCTGGATTATATCACAGTGGGTGTATCCAGATATCTATCTATCCCTTCTCCTACTCCTGTGGATACAAGTACAGCAACTTTCATTTCATGGAACGAGCCACTCGCTGTTTTCTTGGCTATCCAGGACTGTCTAGGATCAACATAGCTTAGATAATAGTCCAGTTTCTCACGTGGGTGGGCATTGTTAAGGTTCAAACCCACACCCTCACTATATCAGTGTATTTACCCACGTGGGCGCGCGACAATTGGGGATCTCGTCCCGGCATAGAACCCACCGACAATTGGAGATCTCGTCTGGGAATTTATAACATCGAGCGACAATTGGGTATCTCGTCTCGGGGTTTATAACATCACGTAACTATTGTGTCGCTCTCTAGAATTAAAACCTGACACAAGTGGCGTCCCGCCAGCGATCAAACCCGGCAGACCCTAGACTAACGAATAAAAAGTTTAATTTCATAGATTTCATTTTAACTCTTCATCCAGTTCTTAGACTAAAATAATACTTAGTAATTGGTAACTGGGAAGATTAAAATTATAATAACTGTAAAAGTATTTAATTGATGAAATCACATGAGTTAACTGTCTATCATTGAACATTTCATGAACATTGATTGTTTAATCTATAGTGCTTAGTTAGAGTTGATGAATTGATGATTTTTTTTTTTGCTTGCATATTTCATTTGATATAGATTGTAGAACATATTACATGCTGACATCATATCATTGAGATTAATAATTAGTGACTGAGTGTAACATCGCTTTGATCATTTATAGGTTTATCTTTTTGCTGCTATAGTATTCTATAGGCTGTTAATCTGGTAGGCTGCTTTGCATCATATACATCTTTGTGCGGCTGTCATAGTCTCCTCTGGTGCCAAGTTCACTGTACTTTGCTCTGACATATCCTTCTTATCCTACCTCGGGGAAGTATTACATTTATCTCTAGATAGAATGGACTTACGTACCGAGTACCAAAAAGATGTAAGAAAATTCGGGATAGCTGAGGGTAGAGTAGGGGCACAGTTAGAAACATATATTAAATGCCAGATGGATACTTTTGATTATATGGTTGCCCGTAATGCTGCAGAGAAAAAGCGCCAGTTGGAGCTAGAAGAATATAATAGGCAGGAACAGCTTAGGAAAGAAGAGTATGAAAGAGAGGAACAGCTAAGGAAAGTAGAGTATGAAAGAGACATACAGCTTATAAGAGAAGAATTAGAAAGAGAGATAGAGTGTATTCAGGAAGGATTTGCTGAAAGGATGAGGCGTAAGAGTGAAGAAATTCATCGAAAACTGCTACTTGAGAGGGCAGAAAAAGATAGGATAAAACAGCAAGCAGAAAACATTAGCGTTGAGGAAACTGCGAGTATATGCGAGGAAAAACCAATACCTCAGGCTGAAACTCAAGCAGGTATGGTGGGGGCAAACTATCTAACCATTGTGGTGAGCACTCCTTGGCCAAACTCAACAGCTATAAGGAAGAAAACATAAAAACCGGAGGACAGTATCTCACACCTCTTATTCCTACAGAGAAAAGAGGCAACAAGGAGAACTCTTCTTTAGGGATAACCAGATCTACATTGCTGGACCCCTTAACTTCCATTCTTAAGCCTAAAAGGAAAAGATGGAACAAGAAGCAGAAATCTTCTAAAGGGACCAGATCTACATTGCTGGAACCCCTTACTCCCATTACCTCAGACGAGATAAATGAGAGCGAACCTGACAGTAGTGACAAGCGTGATAACGGTTGTAACCGTAGACATAGCTGTTCGACTGACACACCAGACATTAATGAGGACGAGGGCAAAGACTTACCCAACTCCCATATCCCCTTTGGTCCCTTCATGCAAGAAGAGGAATTAAAGCAGACTGATGTAGGGAATAACGCTGAACCTGTGTCCCCTATTTCCTTGGATGCGGCCGCATGCCTAATGGAATGAATGTGTTAGTTCTGACTTTACACCAAAAGGAGTTGACTGCGATGGCGGCAACACACCTCCTGATTTGCTTTCACTGGACTGTGCATATGAAAGCCAGACCAAGGTGAGAATAGCAGATGAGGAGGAGAGTTCTCTGGACGTCTTGACGATCTTAGAGACTCGACATAAACAGGACAATTCTGCTAGGCCTGTGCACGTCGATAATGGACAGACAGAAGTGTTTGCCATTATCGAAGAAGAAAATACTTTTCGTGAGCAGGGAGACAACTTGTCTCTGCTGCCCTGTACAGCTGGGGCGACAGGGATACTTCTGATGAAGGACCCTGAAGCAGAACAAGCCATGAATAGTAGGGAACCCCAACATTCTGGTCTTGTAGTACTCTTTGCTTCGAAGGAAGTGACAGGGGTATCTCAGCTGGTGGTGGAAACTTCATTGCGAAGAAATCCCACCTTACAGTCTACAGGAAACCCTGAGTTTTTTACTGATTTGACTGTATACCCTGACTTGATTTCGTGCTCTGACTCTGGACTGATCTTTGTTAAAGACAATTCCACCCTGACAATTTGGCAAGGTAAAGACAGAATGCACCGAAGAGGCAACAAATGGACACTCTTCAGAGAAATTGTTAGTGGTAAGTGGCACTCACTTCGTGGGATCACGATGAGTGAAGATATCCCTCGTTTTAAGAGGAGATTTGTAACAGATTTTTCAAGAATCTGTAGACGGAAGAAAAGAGGATCCAACCTGACTGCAACTAATCCTTTTAGTAGAACACTTCAGGCTCTCCCTAGGCAGATAGGGCGCGGCGAAGTGAGGAAACGCACAGAGGTTGTCAGTCAACGGCGCAGAGGAGTCCCGTTGACAAAGCATGGATCTTTGATTATCCGATGGAAGGAGGAACCTCCGGACAAAGGGACATTACCGAGCGACTGCTTGGAATACCCGCTCAATACCAGGATCAATGACAGTATTGAATTATCCTGGATGAAAGGACATGGGATATCTGCAGACGAGTGCAGGAATTCCCACTGCCAAAAAAGAATACTGGAAACAGAAAACTTATGGGCAGTTATGCAAAGGAGGACTTGAAATTCTTGGAAGCCACAGAGCGTGCTGATGTGCGGTCAGGGTGACCGAACTTAAGGGAGAGGCTCTGTGACAATACGCTCGGTGACTCCAGAATGTCTTTCCTCAACCTACTTTTATTTCTTTGTATTTTGAAAGTATACAGGAAAATAGGGATTTGGATACATTCTTTATTTTAAGTAGGCGAAATGAACAAGCATTTAATTCTCCTGGGATGTTGGCGATATCACACACTAAAACTTTTTCCCAGACGTTAAGTGTTAAGGTACAGAGATAAGACTGACCAAGCAGACTTACTGACTGGAGATTTGCACACCATCTGTTGTGGTGTCAGAAATTTTATCTCCTAGCCAGACTTTTAGGAGCAGCTAACTCCGGCTAATTGTGTTTAATTCCCCCTGAGGTTACCTAACTCGACGGCAGGTCCGACGGTCACTATTGACATGGTGAGCAGAAAGTGTTAACAGAAGGATTGACACCGTCTGATTTTATTGTGAAGGCAGGTGAAGTAGGCCGGAGGTGTGACTTGTCCTATTTGCTCTGTCAGATGAATTGACCAGGAGATCCTAGCGTGGGAATTTAAACAATTGTTGTACAGTCACTGACTGACAGCGAATAAACTTACCCACAAGGGAGGAGCTATGATATCCGTTAATGAGAATGATTTTAGGCGTAATGTAGGAGGAGCTTGATAAAAGTTATAAAGTGGTGAACGCTAGGTCTGGTAAATGAGATCCTGTCTAGCACATGCCATCTGTTGGGCTTAACCTAAGCTTGAGACAGAACTTTTGGCATCGTGGTTTCATTTTTCCAGGTAAGATCGAAATTAGGTTCACATCTATATTTTATGATAGAGATCTGTCTTTTTGCTCAAGTGTGTGTCTTCATCACTTTGTAGTACTCCTAGGCGGACATTTCTTCATTCTCGTAGGGCACTGTCACATTGCTTTATTTCCTATGTGATAGTGTCATGAATGTTTTTCGGGCACATGTGTTTCAATGTTGTAAAACCTAAATGTTGTTGTTGCCATTGAAATTTAATGAACTATCATGTTTTTGAAATCACAAGCGTGAAGATAACTTTGGCAATCTTTTCACGTGTGGTTAATGTGAATCTGTATTACATACAGCTAACACACTGAAATGTGTTTAACTCTCGGGAGGCTAATGCGGAGATTGATCCCGGAGAGTAAATCCACGAGATTTGTTATTTGATTCGCCCCAGAACTATTGTTAGCATTCTGGGCGCGTCGATTGTTCCAAGCATAGATTCCAGAACTGGTTCCGTCTGACTGATTGTCATTTTGAGTCTGTACGAGAGATGGCACCTGACGTAGAAGACTTGACTATCATTACAGGACGTGTAGAGGAAGGCAGAAGATGTAACAGTTGGAATGTGAGACATAAGCCCTTCCAAATTGGACAGGAGTGAATGTGAGCATGAGGGAGAGATGAAATGTTTTATTTAAATAAACATGCTTGATGTTAGTATAATATACATGCTTAGTGTACATCTAGAGCAGATACTACAAATATGCGCTTGTTTCTTTATCTCCAGTTCCCACATTGGGCAGGGACTAGTAGGCATCCATTATTTGCCGACCGTCGAGTGTAACGACCTGCAGAAAGCAGTGAGGACGACAAACTGGAAAAGATAGGCAGGGTCTCAAGCCGAGAACTGTCCTGATGAGCTAAGTTATGTACAACTTTAATGTCATCTATAACATCATCCCAACTCTACTAGCCTAAACAAGTTCATTTTATTTTAATTTCGATTTATTAAATAAATCTTTTTGATGTTGTTACACAGAGTTAAGTAAATTGTGTACTTAGATTATTTCATAGTGGTGTATCCAGAAATCTATCAATCCCTTCTCCTACTCCTGTGGATACAAGTACAGCAACTTTCATTTCATGGAACGAGCCACTCGCTGTTTTCTTGGCTATCCAGGACTGTCTAGGATCAACATAGCTTAGATAATAGTCCAGTTTCTCACGTGGGTGGGCATTGTTAAGGTTCAAACCCACACCCTCACTATATCAGTGTATTTACCCACGTGGGCGCGCGACAGCGTCTGCTGTGTCATTGTCCACTGTGCTGATGTCTGCTGTGTCACTCTCCCTCAGGTTGGCGTCTGCTGTGTCATTGTCCACTGTGATGGCGTCTGCTGTGTCATTATCCACTGTGCTGATGTCTGCTGTGTCACTCTCCCTCAGGTTGGCGTCTGCTGTATCATTGTCCACTGTGATGGCGTCTGCTGTGTCATTATCCACTGTGCTGATGTCTGCTGTGTTACTCTCCCTCAGGTTGGCGTCTGCTGTATCATTGTCCACTGTGATGGCGTCTGCTGCGTCATTGTCCACTGTGATGGCGTCTGCTGCGTCATTGTCCACTGTGATGGCGTCTGCTGTATCATTGTCCACTGTGATGGTGTCTGCTGTGTCATTGTCCACTGTGATGGCGTCTGCTGTATCATTGTCCACTGTGATGGCGTCTGCTGTGTCATTGTCCACTGTGATGGCATCTGCTGTGTCATTGTCCACTGTGATGGTGTTCGCTGTGTTATTGCCCACTGTGATGGCATCTGCTGTGTCATTGTCCAGTGTGATGGTATTCGCTGTGTTATTGTCCACTGTTATGGTGTCTGCTGTGTCACTCTCCCTCAGGTTGGCGTCTGCTGTGTCATTGTCCCCTGTGATGGCATCTGCTGTGTCATTGTCCACTGTGATGGTGTTCGCTGTGTTATTGTCCACTGTGATGGCATCTGCTGTGTCATTGTCCCCTGTGATGGCATCTGCTGTGTCATTGTCCACTGTGATGGTGTTCGCTGTGTTATTGTCCACTGTGATGGCATCTGCTGTGTCATTGTCCAGTGTGATGGTATTCGCTGTGTTATTGTCCACTGTGATGGTGTTTGCTGTGTTATTGTCCACTGTGCTGATGTCTGGTGTGTCAGTCTCCCTCAGGTTGGCGTCTGCTGTGTCACTGTCTCTTGTGTTGGTTGTTGCTGTGTCACGGTCCCTTGTGTTGATGTCATATGTGTAAATGTTTCTTCTGTTGGTGTCTGCTTTGTCTCTGTCTGTCTATATTAAATTTCTTCTTTCAGTATTCCTTTCGTCAGTATTTGGTTTGAGTGAAAACCCCCTAAATGCTATTTTTTGTTAATGTAACCATATCTTGACCCCCTAAGTGTTTGCTTGGGTGAAAAAATACCCAATAACATTAACTATGCAACTCCTAAAAAGGACACTATAAACGAGTCAGGAAAGTGACATTTATGGGGAACTGGACCCAACAGAAAATTTAAGTTTTGCGGTTTCTCAAAAAAAAAAAAAAAAAATTAAAAACATTTAGTTGAACTTGTGTATTGCATCTTGCCACCAAAAATACTGTGTAAGTAATAATAACAGGGTCATGAACAAAGTAAGCTTTGGTAAAAATAAAGCAATGTTACAGAGAAAAATACAATGTTGAAATCTAACCTCCTTCTCTGTTTTCCATGACAGCATTATGATAATTCACAAAAGCTCGCATCTCATTTGGTCTATAGGACAATGTTTTGAAGACATTTGGAGTAAAACCAGCCTGTAGTTACAATAAAAATGGAAGCTCGATTACAAAAGTCAGGTAAACTTGCGACATTGTAATGGTTTCTATAGTAGTACATCTTCCAAAATGATTTTATCTGCATTTATATTTATAGATATTACGCTGCTTAAAAACATGGAAGCTATAATAATGCAGATGCAAAAAAGATTTTTAATGATATTTTTAAGAAAATATCATGACTAGCTATTTAAAAAAAAACTTAATGAATACAACACATTACTAGAAAACTCAACAAAGGGAAAGTAAACATACACAAATAAATAGAACCAAATGTTCATCCAGTTTGTTTATCAACAAATAAAACACCATAAACTCTTTGAGTCCCAGAGGGTTTAGCATCACAATCTTAGGGGGTAGTAAATAAATAAATAAAATCGGCGCATCATGCGTTCATTGGGCTTCTAGGTGGGATCCTATGAACGTATGATGCGTTCCTTGGGACTCAAAGAGTTAACCTTACACCATCACATGAATCCGAACAACATACCTGACAAAGGTACAGATTCCTGCCCTGTATATTGTAAATGGAAATTAATAGATTGTGTTTAGTGTAGTTTTATGTGCATCGTATGCAAGGCTTTTTTTAAAAACTGGCTGTATGCAATAGTACACAGTACAGGAACCACTTTTTATTCATAATTTTTTTTTTTTGTGCTACTGTAACAAACACTCTGTGGTGAGTACTGGTACTTTTTAAGGCTCTTTGAGTGCTGTCATTCTTTTTCTAGGAAAGGAAAAGCTGTTTTGGCAGAAGCTGTGAGGTGGACTTAATGTTTTCTGTATAGGACAGGTTTCAAAGCAATGAATGCTAAAAGCTTGATATGATTATTACAGTTAAAGAGTCTTATGACTAAACATTTGCTTTATTAACTCTTATTGTTCCAAAAGATTAAGACAGCTGCCTTATGGATTCAGTTATATATATAAAAAAAAAAAAAAATCACAGGGGTGTAAAATAATTCATATGACTGGTCATTTGCATATCTTTAAAAAAACACACACACACACACTCACACACAAATATATTGTGGGGTATTGACTGACTGACTGACTTTCTACCCCATTAGGACATCACACAAGCAATAAACACCCGATGACACCATGTGGATGAGGATCGCCGTGGAGAGGTCCAAGAAATGGCGTTCAGCCATTAGGCCATATTTATAGCTGGGCTTTTTTGCCGCCACTGGCAAGAACCAGAGTAGGGCTTCAAATAACAAAAAATTTTATCCTAAAAAGGACGAGAAGTATTATTGTGGGGTATGTTTTCAAAACCAACCATGACCAACTGATCGGTTCCTTTGAAAAATAGCCAGTCATGTGTAGTAGGCTGTCTGCTACATGAAGAACTAAAGTAAATTGAATGAATAAGAAAAACATTGGTCAGAAAAACTCAAACCTGAAGAAAATCAATGGCAAACATGAAAATTGTGTGTTTATATAACAAATGTGTAGACACCTAAAATTAGTCTACACATAATACATAACTGTTGATCATTTGAAAATGTATCTCACCTTTTCTTGTGCCTCCTCTATGACTTCTCGCAAGTCAGAAGGAATTTCACTAATATCAGGTATAGGAAATCGTGAAATTGGACGCTCTGGTTTTGACTGACCTGATGACAGACATCTGTTCAGCCGTATTAGTGAATGTGAATTCTATTGCGTAAAGATAAAATAATTACAGTTTTAGTAAGAAAAATAAACACAGTTGCAAATGTGTATATTTATGTGACCTTTAAGTTTTATTTTCTTTCAGCCTGAGGTCGATATTTATTCTATCCACACTGTGTTGATTACTACTTCACGCAATTTCTTGTCCACTTCAAATGCTTCAGTTAAACATATAGTTTCTACTCTGAAAATAACTGCTGACACAGAAAGGGTCTGAGTTATAGTTAAAGGCAAAATAATATTTTAGGAGAGTAAATTCCACATGTGGGCTCTCAGATCCTATTTTCGGAGGTGGTGAGTGGGGGTAGACCCACTGTCCTTTAACAAACCTGTGTGTGTGTAGTATTTGTGTATAAGCACGATAACTAAAAAAAAAAAAAACCATAAACACATATACACACATTATCACACCCCCCCCCCCCCCCCCCCCCCCCCCCCCGCCCCCGCCCCATACACCAAATTCTTCCACTTAAAGCACTGTGGTTATATTAATATTACCTTTAGTTGATGTCTCATCAGAAGGGACATTTGTGACATGTTTACTTTTACTGCTGTAGTATACCGTGCTATGTACTAACTGTAAGAAACCTATAAGATATAAACCCTTAGTTAGCCTTTACTTTCTAGCCAGGCGGTGTCTTTTTTCAAAAGTGACCACTTTTGCGAAAAGTACACTGTATGTGCATTGAATCCGAAAGACTGGCAAAACAGTATTTGGACGGATATTTAATATTATTTATGATGCAACTCTTATTGAACTGACACCCCCCCCCCCCAATTTGTCCAATTAATGTATTTTGAATACTCCCTCTGTGACGACTTATAATATTGTGGATGTAATTCCTCCCTGGGGGGGGGGGGGGTAGCTTTCTAGCTTTCATAGTCAAAGCATTTGAACTTCGTTGGTTGTTTTCGTACTGCGTCGTTGATTAACTTTTGGAATTTCTCCCTGAAGATCATTGCACTGGAGTAACTAAGTTCATGCTTCGTGCTGCGCTCTCAGTAACAGTTGGCTTCGACGGGACCGAATCATATTAAATAAAACACCTGAAACGAAACCCATCCGCACACATTTAACCCTTGCAGTGATACATTTCTGTGAACCACTTCCAATTGTCCAACAAAAATTACAAATTTGATCCTTTTTCAGCTGCCCGGATGCCTGTTATATGAAGGAAGGTTCCTTAGCTATCTTGTTTGATTTTCTATTATTTGTAGTGTGTGGTCACAGCTGATATACCGGTTCTTTGCTTCCTAAGTCTGGTGTGGTGCTTGAGGTTTTTGGGTCTGGTCTGGTCCAGTTTTCTTAGTGCTGATATCTGTGGGATTTAGCTGATTGTTGCTGGTGCTTGGTTTACCCCTTGCTGATCGCTGCGTTGGTACCCTATTGCTGCTTGGTTGCGTTTTGTGAACCATGCGAATAAAAGTAATTCATAGTTTTCCATTGTATTCTTAAACAAGGCCAGCATCGCTGCACTAACGTAATGTCCGTTGTGGGTAACAAATTACGAACAATTAACAATGTGCATACAAAAGAACACACAAGCTCTTTTCCCTCGCGGGCGCCTTTCACATGGATACTCCGAACACTTTTTTGTTGTTGCAGCTTTTATTGGAAGCATGTATCAGGCATGGCTATGTTAATTACCCTGTGACAGTTGTGGTCACTGAAAGCGAATGTTTGAACCTTTTGTGTTATCAAGTAGGATACTGGAGTGGGGGTGGAGGGGCAGATGGTCTGGAAGATATTTAACACTGAGGGGAAAACAGGCAAACTTTTAGTCAGGTTGCGATTGGTACTGTTAGCATATCGACTCTTTATTGGCTAACAAGGAGGGAGATGGAGCACGCATGGGAAAGCCCTGAGTGCAGGGATGTCAATTCTTGATTCATTCTTTCATTACTTTTGTATGCGGTGATTTTTTTCCTGGAGCACCGTACGAAAAAAAAAAAAATCCTACTTCTGAGGAGATGACACAGTTTCAGCCAGCCAGTGTTGCCACTTTGATGTTTTACATCCAGATTTATATGTTTTCCCTTGCATTTAGATAGCGTTTTTGACGTTGAGATGGTAGATGTTTTTCTAGATGTTTGTCATTTGGAATGAATTTATAAAATCTAACCTAAGAAACAAGACGCAATTTGACCTCTCAAATGCTTTCCTGACAATACAATTTTGCTTGATAAGAGTAGGACAAGGCTGTTCCACTTATCAGCTCCCAGATTGGGTATTAAAATAGACTGGAACAGCTAAAGCATACCAGAGTCATTTTGGATCTGAAGCTTCAACTTCATCATCCAAGCTAAGTTTAACCTATGGATCTTGTAAGGCAGAATTCAGTAAAGATTAGGACATAATTCTATAGACTAAGTCATATCAATCGCTATGTAATTTGCGACTCTTTCCATTTGGATATTTTTTCTAGATGTTTTCCATTCAAATTTAGATGTTTTAAGATATTTTTTGACTCCTTTTTGAATTTTTTTTGTCAAAGAAAAGTGGCAACACTGCCGCCAGCCAGCGATGTTTCTGTGCTACATCTGTGACAGCACAGACATTATTCCGTGACACGTTGTATAAACATGGGCTGTTTCTGTGGCAAGGAGTCGCTGTCTGTTGATGGTCGCCGGTTCTTTATCAAGCAACGTCTGGGCGAAGGGTGGGTAAAAGAGGCTGAAATTACGTCGCACTGAATCCGAGACGAATTTATTTACTCGCCTTCTTTACGACGTACCCCCCGCCCACTTAACTGATTTTGCTTAGTTTACCTAATAATATATAGTTTATATGAATGCAGTTATGAATGTATCTTATAGTATCATGGAATACACTAACAATAAACCGAATTCATCAGGATATCTCAGCATTGAAAAGTTACATTATCTGCAGCAACGAACTTAAAGTGCTCAGAAGGCTGAGCCAAAGAAGAGGAGAATGAATGGTCAGATTAGATCCATAGCTTGTAAACATTCATTGCCTCTCCCATGTCACTATCACTGTTTGGAGTTTTAAGGCATCCTCAACTGATTCCCAGTCAATTCACAATAACAGAATAAAGGTTAGCCTCACAGATCTGCAAGGCTTACCAATGAATATTTTCTGTAAAGTTCAGTTTAGAAAGTTTTTTCGTGTTGGATGTTTGAAACTGAAAGCCAAGAATGTACTTCATATCTGTCTGTATAATATTTAAACACTCTAAGTTGTCCAACTCAAGTAAAGATTTTACCCTGTGTTTATATAGAGAATATTAACTGGCAAGTCTTATAGTTCTATTCTTAATCAAAGTAAATGGTAACAGACCCCTGTTCCCATACCTTGTTACCATTTTATCCACAACATGTTTGACTCAGGTTTTGTCTTGTTCTCACAGAGAATATTCACTGCTAAACCTAACAGACTTGTCTAGCATATATTTATTTATAATAAGAGTAAATGGTAGAAGATCTGATTGTACCATGTTGAATATAGACACATATTTTCTTGACTAGCAGCACTTGGTCAGTGGTGTTGTTAATATGTAAGTGATCAGTTGGCTATCTTCCGAATAACGGTCCCAAATTATCGAGGCAGAAAATATACCCTAAAAAGGCCTCAGTCACATGTCAATTGCGCACTTCCGGCGACTTAAATTGCGCACTTCCGCCACCGCCGAGAGTATCCCCCACGCCACATGAGCGGCGTGGATTGAGGCTAAACTAGATGGCTGGAACTCATGAGCAGCAGCTACCGCATTTCCTGCAGCTGTCTTGATTTTATTGGGATACTCTCGGAGGTGGCAGTATAGTCCCCGGAAGTGCGCAGCTGACACGTGACTGAGGCCCTGTTAATTTCTGCCTCGAAAATTTGGGACCGTTATTCGGAAGATAGCTGATCAGTTTCCCTTTCAGAGAACTTTCTGCTATTTTAAATGAGGCTGGTTAATCCCATAAAGTATAGTCAAAAATAAATCCACATTAAGAAACATATTCACCATAGACCATCAGGTCTATGGGTGAATGTGTTAACCACTACACTGCTGTGACTTTTTGAGTTTAAATGCATTTGTTAATACCCCTATTATGCCTGTAGCATTTTGGGCATGTGGTGCTAACCCTATATTTTTAGACCATTTAGCCACCAGGTACGGCTGAGGAGTGGAGAGATAAACGGTCAAGAACACTGGGTTCTCTTGCAGGAGACCCAGGTTCAAATCCTCTGTGAGGTTGTGGATTTCTTTCTGTCAGGGGTAAATAATAAAATCCTAACCTGCACAGTTCATGGCAACAGCACCAGCCATGCAGCCCCTAAATCTTCAGGCTCAAACAACCCTCTGCCTACAATACAAAAAGTGGTAAATATAGGCAGTATTGGCAGGATTTTTTTTTACTAGCCAGCTCTGCAACTTGGTGGTGAATTGATGTATGACAAGCTAGATGTTGTGAGGGCCCTCTAGGAGTGAGTGAACAGTGTGGAAGTGCAATTAGATCATTACGGTCTGAGGAGAATGGCGCTGCGGAGAGTTGCCAGGAGATCTGGCCAATGCTCACAACTCATGGGAAAGGCGAGATGGATATACAATCAGACAGTTACTGGTGCATTCAGAATTAAAACTCTTCATTTGCTGTTGAAGATGGGGATGGAGTGCTAATGGGAGTGTCCCGAGTGCTGTGATGTCAAGTCTTCATTCAACATTGGTAGGATTTTGTGTGTGTAATGTGACCAGTATCACATTGGTGACCTTTACTTCCAAGGAAATTCTCAGGTACCAATTTTAAACTGTCCACTTAGGAACCATTTTGCATTGATTTCGATATTGGTGTCTAGATTAGCCATTCAGAAAGCAGTGCCAAGCTATTGATGGGGAAATTATCTAGTAAAACCACAAACAGCCAACAAAGTTGAGGTTTGTTTCCAAATTTGAGGTTCATTTGCAACGTACTTTAAAGGATGTGCAATAACATTTTTTTTTTTTAAATCTATGAACACATATAATTTTTTAAAACAAATATCTGCTTCAAATGGAATTTGAACATATAACCACCAGGATGTCAGGCAAATGTGCTAGTCACTGCTGCCACGGCTATTTTTGCATACGGAACAATAGTGTACATTTAGAAATTTTGCATGTACATTTTTCATTTGGATTATTTTAATATGTTAATTAATCTTGATTTCTCTCTACAGAGGCTTCAGCTACGTTGATTTAGTTGAAGATGCTCAGACTCATAAAACATATGCCTTGAAAAGAATTGTCTGTCATTCCAAAGAAGAGGAACAAGTTGCATTGCAGGAAGTTAAAATTATGAGAGAAATAAACCATCCAAATGTGATACCCTTGGAGTGCTACAGCATGCATGAAGTGAATTATCAATCCAAGGCCCTTGACATCACATGTGAATTATTTCTAGTTATTCCAGTCTATAAGGTACAGTTCATTTGTCTTTTGTGTGTTCAAACATATATTTTATTGTGACATGTGATCTCTTGTAGTTAGTGGCATACATATTGTTTTAAAAAACAAAAAAAAAATCTTTTTTTTTTAGTCTTAAGCAGTGTGTGTGTAATCAATTGTTTCTTATTAGCAGGGCTTTTTTCCTAAAAATAAATGTGCTGGTACTCACCACAAGGTGTCTGATAAAAGGTGTGGTTATGCATCGCAAAGTTTCAGTTGTGCTGAAAAAGCATTTCTCAAAAAAGGGTGTTGGTATCGCATACTATTGCATACAATCAGAAAACAAAACAAACACCTGCTTATGAGTTTTAACCAAAGCATAAGGTATTTTTGTTATGTTTTATTTGGCTACAGCATGTTTAGAAATCTGGCTAATCCAGTAGCTGTTTCAAAATTGTAGTTAGGCTGTTTGAAAGTAAAGTTCAGTAGTGGTTATTTCTACCCTTGTGGATCTGCTGCAAAACCTTGTGGTACAGAAAGGGTTATCACAATGGAGAAAACATAAGCTTGTTTGTAAGAATCATCTGTACCTCATTTAGCAGTCTAACACTCCAAGTAGCAGATTGAGAGAAAGCTGATGGGTTCATTGAGCTTTCAATTTACTATTACAAATGTCTGGAAGCAGCAGCCCATTTTGGGGCTGGAGAGGTGGAAAATAGAACTACTGCCCCCCCCTCCCCCCTAACAAACATGTCGTACAAGGCGACTAATTAGGGATGCTTCCTTCAGAGTTGAGAGGCAAGGAACCAACAGTTTGCACACAAATAAATCAGATCTGTGAAACAGATGCGTACGCAAAACTCAGGTTCTCGAACAGGACCCCAAAGTCCAGATGTGGACAATCAAGCAGAACTTTCCGCCTGAGTTTACAGCCAGTAAACCCTAAGAAGAAAAAGAATTGTATATGCAATAGTTTTCTTAATTTTTATTTGCTTAATTTTTGAAAAAAAAATAATTTTGAGTATACTAAAATACTTGGTGGTCTTAGTATTTTCTTATTTCATATCTAGAAAGGCACACTACAGGACAGAATTGATACTTTAAGACTAAAAGGGGAACAGTATAGTGAAGATCAGATCTGGACATTGATGATGGGCATCTGTAAGGGAGTCAAGGCATTGCATGATCATAAGCCTCCTTTTGCACATAGGTTTGTCTGTAGTGTCCGTGTTACGTTAGGAATGTATACTTCACATTGTCAGCTTTTAAAAGACAGGCCTTATACCATATTATCTTCTCTGTGTGGGTTCCCGGACCCCAGTTTGGGGGGGGGGGGGATAGACCCACATTGTCCCTAACAAGCATGTCATATAAATCAACTAATTAAGGAGTTTCCTTTAAAGTCAGAGTGCATCTGCCTGTCAGGCAAGGAACCAACAGTCTGCAACCAAATAAGCCAGATCTTTAAAGCAGATATGCACACAAAACTCAAGTTCTGGAACAAGAGTTTAGACCTGGCGAAAGCAAAGAAGAAATCACATTATCTAAAAATTGGTTACTAGGAAATGACCTGGGAAATAAAGCATTATTAGGTCAGCATTACATTGGCCACATCGCCCATTAAGTGCCAGATAGTCTATAGCAAATATGGGGCTATGACCATATGTCCAGGATGCATCTAGGCATGGAATCGTGTCCTTTGTTTAATGACAGTTATAGGGCTTATTAATTTTCAGTATATAATGTTACAGTAGAAGAAAACGTTCTTAAACTGTGTTGATAAATTCAAATATTTGGGAACTGTCATAACGTCATACAAAAGCTGCATAACAATTATTGAGAAGATGAACCAAATAAAAAGCTGAAAATCAGAAGATGAAAAATATCTTGTGTAAAGAAATGGGTAATTTTCATTTAATATCAGCGGGTATTAAATGTTATGTTCACCACTTTTTCACTATTGTTGTCATTGTTGTCTGTATTAAAGACTTTTGTGGTGTAGGCAGGGGTTGTGGAGATTTAGGATTTAGGGCCAAATGGCTAGTGCAGTTGCCACAGACTGTGCAGGTTAGGTTTTAATGATAAGATTTCCTTTATATGCTGCTTTTCTTTCATTGCTGTCATGTAATCTGTGCTTTGATAAGCTTCTGCCAAAACCCGAAAGCTTTGAAAAAGTGAAAAACAGTTTTTATTGCTTATTACTGAAAAGTTAATATGTTGTTACTTCTTGAAATATTGATTTTCTTTTATTGTATTTCATATTTGTCTTAGAGACTTAAAACCTGACAATGTGATGACAGAAGAAGATGGTACCCCAGTTGTTATGGATTTGGGATCGGCAGCTGTCGCTCGTGTAGAAATCAAGACGGCCCGTGATGCATCATCATTACAGGTTTGTTACACATTTGAAGTTGTATTTATGAAACAGTTAATAACCGAAATTGAGTGTGTTGAATTTTTTCTCAGTGTTGTACTAGGCAGTAATAATATCAGTAATTTTTAAAATATATTTAGAATTTTTTTTTTAATAAAAGTAATTGTATGTACCCAGCTGATTCATTAAAAAGAACATTATGATTGGAAAGATCAGCATTACAAGAGGCAGACTCGACCAAGAAATTATTCTGGATGGTGTAAGATAGTGGCCATTAGAAATACCATCATTAGTTTTGCTCTGTACAGCAGCGTACCAAAGTAAATGAGTGAAATATATGAATTGGTTTGTTAGAATTAAAATATTTTGCAGCATTTTTAGTTGTTGAAATGTAATTAACTTTTTCTTCATTATTAGAATTTGTGTTTTGTTTTTGTCTGCTACTTTACAGTATGTAACTATTTGAAGACAATGCTGGGAAAATTTTGTTTTTTAATCTAGGACTTGGCTGCTGAAAGATGTTCAATGCTGTACAGAGCCCCAGAGCTGTTTACTGTAGAAACAAACTCATCAGTTGATGAAAGAACAGACATTTGGGTATGTTCAGCACCAACTTGTGATATTATGTTTTTAATGTTGATATTTTATAACTATCAATATTGTTCTTACATTTGAATTTATCTCCACGCAAGTTTGTTATTACGGGGTGGGATGGCACGAGATGTCATCGCTGCCATTAGCTTGGCAGCTGTCTAGTCTGATTCAAGTTAGGGGTGACATTTAGTGAATACTGTCATTACATAACACACCAGACAGATCCACTGGTGTTACAATCTCTTAAGTAGCTCGCAAACAAAAAATGACCAATCATACCCATTCTTTGTTGATTAATCCAAATCCAAATTGTTCCCCTAGTGAGGAGCGGCTTGCCGAGCGGTTACAACATCGGGCTCCACTGGAAGTGATGGAGTTTTTCTGTCAGGGACAGAAGTAAACATCCTAGCTTTCACAGTCTGAAGCCACAGCGCTGGCCACGCACCCCTAAACACATTTGTATTTTGTTGGTATTAGTAATTCATTTATGGATAACAGCAGCCCATTCCAATAAACAGATACTAGACAAAACGCAAAATAGAAGTCTGCGTACAATTCTGGGAGCCATAAAATCTACACCAATTGTAGAAATGGACAAGGCAGCCAACATCATCCCCTTAGAAGAAAGAAGAAGGACAAAAGCAATTCTACATGCTGAAAAAATGAAGAGAATGCTAAACCACCCATTACACGAAAAATTGGCAGCCAGGACAAAAAAACCGAATAAAGCGCACAAGCCTAAACCATCTAACGAAGGAATTTGGAAAGTCATTCTCTTCACTACTTAACCAACAATGTACACCTGAAGAGCTATCTTTCGATCTTTGGGACTCCGAATTATTGACACTCAATGTGTCAACATCCATCCCGAACCTGGGAAACAAAGATGCTGAGCCCGCTTTAGTGAAGAAAGCACTCACAATGGAACACCTCAACAACATTTTTCCCACAGGACAGCTGGACCAGAATCTACATGGATGGATCAGCAAAAGAGGCAACTACGAATGGTGGGGGCAGGTGTTTACATAAAACACCCAGATGCCACTACTGTGTCCCTAGCAGCCCCCACCGGACGAACTTGCTCTAACTACAAGGCAGAACTCTCAGCCCTATTGATGGCAGCACAGTATATGAACAATCTGCAAATCACCGCAGGCAGGATAGTTTTTCTCACTGACTCACTGTCAGCTATACAGGCCCTTGAGTCCAAACCTACCGACAGCACACTACAAAGTCTAACACATGAACTTGCTATGTTGTCAAATAAGGCAGAAATTCACTTGCAGTGGATTCCGTCACACTGTGGCATCAAAGGCAATGAAAGCGCAGATGCTTTAGCCAAGGAAGGCAGTAACAAACCACAGACCTACCAGCCACTATCTTTTCCAGAAGTCAAAACTCTCATTAAGAGAAAATCAGAAACAGATTGGAAAACCAACACTGGTTATAACTACGAAAAAGATTTTCTGAAACATTTGAACAGAACAGACCAAGTCACAGTTTTTCGCTTACGCACTGGACACTGCAGACTCAATAAACACTCACATAAATTAGGTATGAGCCAAACAACTCTCTGCCGGTGCCTTCGTGCTGAACAGACTCCAGAACATGTCCGGCAAGACTGTCCTCTCCTGGCGGAGCTGCGGAGCGACATATGGCAACACCCAGTAGAACTGACAACTAAGCTTTGGGGAAACCTAAGAGACCTTGAAAAGACATCCCAGTTTATGACCCACAGTGGATTATGCGCATGACCAGAGATCGCTGAAGAAGAAGAAGTATTTCATTTTCTCTGCATTTGCCTCAGTCTTTATGCCAGACTTAAAGGCATTTGTTAAATCTGTGACATTACAGTGTAAAACAAAAGTTGAGCGGTTCGACTTCATTGCAACAGGTTTTACCCTAATGGCTTGGTCTCTCTCTCTGCTGAGCGTCTAGCTGCCTGCTGAGAGTGCCGCCCAAACACTTTTACTCCAGGGGTCTCCAAAAACTGCTATCTTGAATGGACCGATTCAGCTATGAAATGCACCCATGTACTTCAAAGTGCGAAGCAAATAGCTTGACTATTTCGCCACAGAGACCTCTGTAGTACGATACAGTTAAGCATGTTATGAGGAGAAATAAACTTGAAAACTTGGTGACAACTGACAAACATGATGAGAAAAGAGCAAAGGAAATGTAAAATGAAAATGACGTGGCATGATCAATAACACAGACCTAATCCAAAACTGATGCTCATTTAAGGTGGTATATTCTCCATAACTGTTCCAGGGCTCCATTGTGGAAAACAGAGAATAGACCCATTGCCGCCTGAACAAGCATGTCATTGGAGTTGACTAATTAGTGGTCTTTCCTCCAAAGTTGGAGTGCATCTACATGAGAGGCTAGGAACTAACAGTCTGCATGCAAATAAGCCAGATCTGTAAAATGGATGTGCATGTAAAACTCAAGCTCTGGATTAGGACCAGAGTCCAGGAGTGGACAAATTACCAGGTTTATGCTGGTGAACGCTAAGACAAAAAAAGAAGAGACGGGATATGTCTAAACACCGTAATAATTCACTGGGTTCCTTGATTAACGTTTTTAAAACCAGACATCTCAACTCTTGCCATTTTTATGTTACTAATTGTTGGAAATGTTTTTCTGCTTGGACAGAATTAAACAGTTTGCAATTATATTAATATTTATTGGCTAGTCTTTAGGTTGTGTTTTGTATGCGCTGGCCTTCTTGGAGTCGCCATTTGAGTCTCCATATCAGCGAGGGGACAGTCTTGCTCTGGCAACAATGGCTGCTAAAATAACTTTTCCAGAAAACTCAGGGTATGTAGTGTCAGGTTTACTTCTATGATTTATAATATCTGTTTTGCATATGCTTGTAATCAGCTGTATGCACATGTCAGAATTGTAACTGATTCACATAATGTTTTGAGAAAGCTGGAGACAGGCATGCTCCATGCAGAGTTTCAAGCATCGCTTCAGAAGTCCAAGGTAGTTAGCATCCTTTGGATATTTTCTCCAGGGTATGCCGGTGTGTTGGGAAATGAGCAGACGGATAGACTGGCTGGTTGTGCACTACGGTGGTGAACTGATGTCTGACAAGCTAGATGTTGTGAGGGTCATTTGGGTGTGAGTGAACAGTGAGGAGGCGCAAACAAATCATTACGGTCTGAGAATGGTGACGTGGAGAGTTACCAGGGGATCTGGCCGACGCTCAGCACTCAAGGGAAAGGCGAGATAGATGTACGTACAATCAGACAGTTACTGATACCCAGAATTGGAACTTTTCATTTGCTGCTGAAGATGGGGACGGAGCACTTATGAGAGTGTCCCGAGTGCTATGATGATTTTTAATTCAGCATGCTTCAAGAATATTACTTTATAATTAAAAAAAAAAATTTTTAACGTACCAATTTCTTGGTCAGATATTTAGGAGTGTCTGGATGTATTGCATATTATTTTTAACAACTGCTTTTCCTTCTGGGTTATTTTATCAGGATATTTAATCGTTATTTCAATTAAATATTATTTCCTTGTTTTTTCATGTCTTTTGAGCTGTTAAAATTATCATATCATGCTACTCCGGGAAGGCTATCCTGGTCAACAAACGTCTGCAGAAGTCAGATGTGTCGGCTGAAAGGCGCAAATATCGCAACCATTCTGTAAATGTTTACAATGCAGTTACATCTTCAGATGAACATAGAAGACGAAATCATGCTTCCCAAAATAGTGTGGTGTTATACCTTTTATATTGTGTAGCTTATATATTCTTGCTTTCTGCTTTTGTATTCATTTTGACACCCCTCCATGCTACGATAAAAGTTTGTCAAGAATCTTTCCAGTTGTCACAACACGCTCCAGTTTCTTTCTTTGCATAACGCCACCAAAAAAATTAGGCCTGTGTCTGATGCTTGTTATAAGTTGTCTTTGGGTCTTGGCAAGGGGAAACCACAATTTGGTTTGTTTCTTGAGAATCATATTTGTTCTTTTATAAACTTACTTAACGTTTTAACCTTTCAGCAAAGGCAATTGTAATGAATAATTCAAGAACCCATTCTCTGTTATCCAGGTATTCTAAGAAAATACCAGACACAATATCATGGATGCTGAAACCTAAGGCAGAAGAACGACCCTTTATTGACCAAGTCATTGAAAGAATACACTCGATACAACACGAAGAAGAAAACAGAGTATGACAAGAGCCATTGTGGTCTGTGTTTGTGTACCATGTAATAATAGTATTCTGGTAGTTTTCTGGTCAGAATATGACGACAGTTTCTTGTGTTTTAAAAAAAAGGTTAGTGTATGTCCTTTACAAACCAGCCTTAACATTTGTTGGTTGTTTGTAGCTTAACTAGACAATTTTATGTTCAGTAGTTTGCCATTGCTTTCACACAGACAGCTCTCATACCATTGTTGAAATGAACACAAATTTTCTGCCGCCATATCGCCTGCAATTCTGTATCGAACCTGGTATCTCTGAATTATAAATTTGCATGCAGAACTCCTAAGCAACAAAAGCCAGTTTCTACATACATCCCATTAGTCTTCCCTACTAGCACGGTGCTAGTGACATAGTGAGCGTACTTGCTTACCAGGTTTTATCCCCATCACCAGCAGGATTTTTGTGTGTTTGTGTGGTGCAAGAGAAGCTTTACCGAGAATTTATAAAATGGATAAAGGATTATTAGCAAAATGTACCTGGAGGTTGCTTGGGAAAAAATAGTTGGCAAAGACAAAGAAAACTAGCCACTTCCCCCCCCCCCCCCCCCATCTTCAGGGAGGCTCAGTTCACAAATTAAATTTTTAAGGAGAGCTATTGAGTTTGTGCGATGCTCTCGGCAGGCAGCTAGCTGTTCATTCAGTTCATGAATGCAATTTTTAAGAAGATCCCTGGAGCTGTGAGTTTGTGCTTTGTGCCGTGCTCTCGGCAGGTAGCTAGCTGTTCTTGGGAAGGGACTAAGGCATATGAGCTGAAACTTTGTGCAGTGAACTTGACTTCTTTTGACTTTAACTTTATAAACATAAATTTTCTGTGACGGTTTCCCTCAGCTTTGGAGAACAACAAATAGACCCCTGCCGAACAAGCAAATCATAGAAGTCAACTAATTAGGGTTGTTTCCTTGAAAGTCAGAGTGCATCTGCTTGAGAAGCAGGGAACCAACAGTCTGCATTCAGGTAAGCCTGATCTATAAAACAGATGTGTGCACGCCTCTCTGGATCAAGTCCAAACTCCAGGAAAGGATGAACAACCGGAGCTTTCCGCCAGAGTTTACAGCTGGTGAACACTAAAAAGAAACCATAAATAAGACTGCTTACCAAACTCTGAAGGGGAAAGACTGCCTATATACAGTATAGACTGGACTGAAGGAACTATAGTCAAAATCCCCAAAAAAGGAGCCTTAACAGACTGCAATAATTGGGAGGGGAATTACTCTACTCTCAGTACCAAGCAAAATATTTTGTAAAATCATCATAATGCGGCTTGAAAAAGGAGTAGATAAATGCCTACGAGTGGAACAAGCAGGATTCAGAAAGGGCAGAGGAACAACTGAGCACATCTTTGCCATACGTAACATTTTAGAACAAAGCAACGAATGGCTGAGAAGTATATATATTAATTTTGTGGACTGAGAAAGCTTTTGACAGCGTCCATAGAGACGGTCTGTGGAAAATTTTACAACATTATGGAATTCCAGAAAAAAATAGTTAACATAATTGCTCTCTTCTATAAAGACTTTTCCTGCAGTATAAAAAATTACAATACATCTTTCCCAGTAAAGACGGGTATAAGACAGGGATGTGTTATGTCATCTCTCCTCTTCAACCTTGTGATTGATTGGATACTAAAGAACACAGTAGACAGGACATTAAGAGGCATACGATGGACTCCATTCACCATGCTTGAGGACCTTGATTTTGCAGATGATATAGCACTCCTATCACATAAACATATACAAGAGAAAAGTAACAGACTAAACTGCACAGCAGAAATGGTGGGACTGAGAATAAATACAAAGAAAACTAAGATCATGACAAGCAGTCCAAACCAACAACCAGTGACCATAAGTAACCAATCACTTGAAAATTTAGAACATTTCACATATCTTGGCAGTGTGGTGTCCCTACTGGGAGGGACAGAGGAAGACATACAGTCACGTCTGAACAAAGCTAGAGCTGCTTTTGGAAGGATGAGGCAAATCTGGAAATCCAACAATTACTGCAGAGGAACAAAACTCCAACTCTACAAGAGCATCATTTTGCCAGTTCTTCTTTATGGAGCGGAATGCTGGAGAAAGAGTAAAAAGGATGCACACAAGCTGTCCACCTTCCACCGCACATGTCTATGTAGAATTATCAAAATTTTCTGGCCAGATACAATCTCAAACACTAAACTACTTCAAGCCACAAACCAAGAAACTTTAGACAGTATGATTACCAAGAGATGGAAATGGCTTGGCCACGTTATGAGAATGACTTCTGATATACCTGCCAAAACAGCTCTCACATGGACACCAGAGGGAAAGAGAAAACAGGGGCGCCCAAAAACAACATGGAGACGAACCATGGAAAGTGACCTGAGTGCGGCATCTTTGAAATGGAAAGCTGCACTGAAGATTGCACAGGACAGGAAAGCATGGAAAGACCTCTCTGAAGCCTCATATGCCACTAGGCATAACGACAACTGATGATGATACAGTATAGAAAGGTGGCTTTAAAAAAGCTTTTGCGCATAACACACATTCATTTAAAAAAAAAACAACCTCAAGACTGTTTCATAAAACAGCACGAGAAATTTATTTTAGTGCCTCTGAATTTGTTTTTGAACATTTCAATCATCATCTTCATATGCCTGCCTTTAAGAGTAGACCATTATGTTTTACCATTTCACGCGACTACAAATCAGATTAGTACTCTTGTCTCATCCCATCCGTATGGCCAGGTTTTTAACACTGACTGTCCCTTGCTCAGTTCCCACCAGCCTTGCCAGTTGTAACCAAGTTCTTGACATAGTTCTTTCTCATAATTTGTTGCACACACACACAAACACTGACTATCTATGTCTATTGTCTCTAAGCTTACGGTTCTTGAGGATTGATTTTTCACCCATAATCCCATAAAATTCTTCTTTAAAAAAAAAAACTTATCTCTTTGCTGTAAGTAAACGTTTTTTCAGCTTGTTCACTTCTCTGCTGTAAGTAAACATTTTTTCAGCTTGTTCATTTCTCTGCTGTAAGTAAACATCTTTTCAGCTTGTTCACTTCTCTGCTGTAAGTAAACATCTTTTCAGCTTGTTCACTTCTCTGCTGTAAGTAAACATCTTTTCAGCTTGTTGTATGCTTATTGTCCAAGTTTCAACAAATTTAACAGATAACTGACTTCTGATGAAATTCTCACCCTGTTTTATTACCTTTCTCATGATGCAACATGCATGCTGTTTTATTACCTTTCTCATCATGCAACATGCACTATACATGTTATCTTGTGTTCTAACAATGATTGCATCTGCATTGCTTTTGAGTTGTGACATTTTTTTTTTGGTTAATGTAAAATTTGTATATCAGTAAGTCTGCTTTTTTAATTTTTTGTAATATGTGCTGGGTTTATATTTTTGACAAGATATCTTTAAGATGGTTTTTTTTGCACACATCACTGTATTTGTGACGAGTCATTTGCTAAAGAAAAATATACAGACATCATTAACAATTTCACACTTAATAGGTGACTTTGGCATAGTGCCAATGATGTGTGAAGGCAGAGCTATTTCCATCCAGATGGCAGCATCTGTCATGGAACAGACTACCTTCGTCGTAAGTGGGGAACAAAAATTACTGAATGTTCACCGAGGTGGATGTTTCAGTCTTACTTCCCACAGTGCAATAAACAGATACT
Organism: Candidula unifasciata; assembly: GCA_905116865.2. Lineage (NCBI taxonomy): Eukaryota > Metazoa > Mollusca > Gastropoda > Stylommatophora > Geomitridae > Candidula > Candidula unifasciata. The sequence goes on from CAJHNH020007556.1 coordinate 823,709, forward strand.
TCATACTTTTACAAAAAATGTATACCTTTTTACAAGAGTTGTGCTTCTTTGCTTGTATATGGTCTTGCATAGAAAAGTTTATCTAAATCTTACTTGTTGTAAAAATTCATGTAATCAATATGTGGAATATTTTTTTAGTTCACACATTTACTGCTGTAATACCAATAAGTAATAAGACCCTTAATAACAGTGAAACAAGTACATGGAATTCACATACCTAGGAAACATACAGATGATGGCAGACTCATTAGAGATAGAAGTTCAAATGACAAATGCTATCACTTAACAGCTATCCCTACTACTCAGACACCCAAATGTCTCCCTTAAATTAAAAAAAAAAAAAAAAAATTCAACATCATCCTTATTTCCACTTTGTGCTGTCAGTGCTAAAACATAGACAATGAGTAGATCCTGGGCATAGAAAATAACCACCTGCAAAACGTGCTGTCTACAACTCAAGAAAAACAAAACAAAACAGGGTCACAAATACCAGCATTGGAGAGAAGGTTGGAAAACAACCATGCCTGATTACATGGAAAGCCAGAATAACGTGGTTTTACACAATGGATCAACATCACTTCACAAGGGTAATAACCCATAAGTGCTCCGTTCTACTTCTAACTCAAGCCTGAGTCTGAAGAGTCTCAGCACAGTGCACGAACTCCATAGCACCGGTGAGGACTCTTGAATACTTTAGGTAGGTTTTTACTGTTGACCCAAAAAAAAAAAATCTTTTCATAACCTGGAGACATATGGGGTATATGTTGCCAGTCCTGTATATTTATAGACCAATAAATCTTGACTGCCTATACTTTTCAGTCAGTTTCTTAATGCCCATTTTTAGCTGGGTCAATCTGGAAACTGATCAGTTTTTAAAAAAATCCTTACCTTAACTCTTTGAGTCCCAAAAAACGTATCATACGTTCATAGATTCCTACCTAGAGGCCCAATGAACGCATGATGCGCCGATTTTACGTTTCTTTTGACTACCCCTTGGGCCTGTGATGCTAAATCCCCTGGGACTCAAAGAGTTAATACGAATTCGGACATAGGCAAGCCTTTGTGCTACTTTAAAGTTACTGTATTTTTCATATATAAGACAATGTTTTCTAAAAATTAGAAAGTATAAAATTGGGATTGTGTTTAAAATATTTATTTCCTAATTTTGGGCTAAAATAATAGGGGCGTCTAATACATGAAAAAAAAGGGTAATTGCATGTCCTTCTGAGTTCTGAGGATGTTGTAAACCTAACATAGCTTTAATTGGCTGATTTTTTCATTTATTGTTATTTAAATGTTGTGTAGTTTGCCACTGTTTTTTTTTGTACGATGCTCAGACTACTAATCAACTCAAAGCTGTGATAGTACTGGAACTGTATTCTCATATCTATAAATTTATCTACCCAGACCGGTTGGCAAACTCGTTGTCTGAGGTTAGGCAGAAAAGCAACATTTCTCAGAGATTTACGGTATCTATCATGGAATCAAGGCCAAAGGGTAGTGAAATCCATAGTACCGAGCCAAAGGGTTTACAACTCATGGTTTCTGGATATTAAAAAAAATCCACTCATATGTTCTAGCGCTCATGTTAAAATATCCCCTTACAGTCATATGTGGTATGCAGTTGTAAAAACTTAAATAAGTTTGAATATTTAAACTTCAACAGTGTGTGACTAACAACAGCACACCCTTCATCCTTAATGTAAGAAAAATAAAGTTTAGATGTTATTTTCTGTCAGAAGAAAAGGGATGAGAGTTTACTCACATATTGCATCATGAGTCATGTAATTCTTAAAAAATTAATTGCCTGTTGGTTTTCCATAAGTTAACATTGTTGTTGGTTTTATTCTTGTAAATATCACCATCATCATGTACCAAGATGATAAGTGATCACCGTTCTTTGATAAAGCCTATTGAATAGAACATTTAAACAAGGGAAGACAAATGCAAATAGCCAGACTTTGAATACATTATTTTCCTTTTTTATTTGAAGACAATTAGTTTTGTTGTTGTTATTATTTATTAGTCATAACATTTTAACTCATTCCAGGAAGGACTCAGAAAACTGTAAACAGTTTTTATTCTGAGACCATTCAGAGGGGACATATATTTAAGGAAGATATATTGACTGATTGATGTACTTGCCTGTATTTTTTATATTATATGGGTTTCATTGTATATTAAGTAACAATAAAACTCATGAAATGAACATGTTATGTGTGTCTGCAGCTGGTTTTGCATTATAATTGCTTGGTTCATTTATATTTTCATACCAAAAGAATGGCTGAGGAATAATGTAAAGATTCCTTTTCACGCCTTTAGGCACATCGTGCATATGGAAAGAGCACCCATATTTGTACAGACCAATCGACTCTAGGTGGGTAATGTGGTCAGCATTACACCCATCATCTTTACTTCCCCAGGACACACATCCTGGTGACCATTTTAGGCTGGGTCGATCTGTGACGCTCCATCCATGATAAAAATCCACGCACCCAGCAGTGGGTTTCGATCATTACTGGAGAAAAATATTACCTAATCTTAAGGGTATATTTCGTCTCCATAACTGCTTGACATATATGCAGAAAATATAGTGAGTAACCTAAGACAAAGATGCAAGTCTTGTCCTACTGTGCGAGCATTAACAAAAATGGGAACCTCTAATAAGAAATTGGAAGGGCTTTAGAACACATAAAGATGCTTAGAGTCTCATGCTGCACCAAGTTTGTTTAGAATCTAAGCACTTGAGGGGGATTGGCTCGTGGACAGTATTGCTTCTTGGATTCTGAATTACCTTGAGTCAACCCATTTAATTTCTCTTGAATAATTATTTCAAGCAAACTCCAATTCATCTACTCCCAAAATATTAAAACTGAAAGAACATGAGAGTGGGGATTTTATGTTACGCCAAACAATTTTAATGTGCAACGAATACAGTTTACTGATCCATCTCCTCGTCATCAGAGCTTTCAATCTCCAGACCTACATCTGGCTCCTTAACACCTTCAGTATCTTCCTCACGACCTGAACAAGTGACAGAAAACAAATATGACATATACAGTGGTAAAAGTAGGGGTGACTACATTCAAGAAGTAGATATAATCGTATTAATATATGCTGATGGATATTCAAAGAACAGAAATTAGTAAACACTCAAGTGAAGTTTTTTTTTAAAAATCTATCAATGGATATCTACATATCTGCTTCTGTTGTCTAGTGCAGTGTGGTTGAGGCAGAAGTTCAAGCCTTAATTCTTGAAAATTCTACCTACAGAGGTGCAGTTTTCTACTGCTGGCAGATCTGTCGTTCAACACGTACAAAGTTCATGGGCTGTCCCGGTTCAAGGGAAAACTGTAAAAGAAGATCTGTTGTCTCAGGTGCTAGTCCACAGGTACACATGGCTGATTGGCCGATCTTAAATTTGTTGTACATGTGGCAGCGAAGTCGATTGTGCCCTGTTCTAAGGCGAAGAATAATGACTTGCTCTGGTCTGTCCATAATATGGTAATCGTCTTGTGCCAGTTTCGGTGGCATTCTGATTGATTTGATCATTCTCTTCTTTTGTTGATAAGAGACTGGTATGTCGGGATGTTCTTCAGTTGCACTTCCTTAGCTAGTTTATCAGCTCTTTCGTTTCCGAGAACTCCACAGTGGGAAGTTATCCACTGCATTACTAATTTACGATGGTAGCCTAGTTCGGATAATAGTGTCCGTATGCTTGGTGCCTGAAGTACCGCTTTTGCATCTGTCAGGAATACCACTGGTTGTGAAAAATACCCTGTATTTAGTAGTTACCGGTTTCTTGATGGCTTGAACTTCTGCATCATAGTTGTGACAGTGCTTTCCTGTTGGTATTTTGGCTGTGTTCCTGGTATTATTAGGATACTCAATGTACACTCCTGCACCTCCGTTTCTGACTGCACTTTCTGCTGACCCATCTGTGTAAACACAGACCCAAAGATTCTGTGGGTATTCAGCAAGTAGACTGAGGGTGGCTGTTTTGCACTGCACACTGTTTTGTTCTTCCTTGTCATATACTCCTTTCACTTCTGTCTTGATGTGTATTGGAAGCTTATTCTCCTCTCTCCAGGGGGCCGTTCTGGGACAGCATTTGAGGATTATCAGTTGCAGGCAAATCAGTAGTTTGTCTGCAGAGCCGTTTGGCCTGGTGGATGAAACTACTTCTCTTTAGTCATCCCAAAGCTAGATTTTGGAATCTTTCATTCATATGGTGACTGGGCTTACTAGAAAACTGTTCTGCTTGTAAAAGCATCTTGGTGTCTTTGCGTTCACTCAGTGCTTGGGTCATCCCCATTTTCTCCATCACAGCTATAGGTGTTGATTTCATACTGCCTGTGGTAACTCCGAGTGCTTGATTTTGCACTTTGTCTAATTCTTGCAATGTGGTTTTTGCTGCTGAACTACATGCTGTAGACCCGTATTCAAGATGTGGTCGAACACTTTGTTGGTAACCTTACAATTAGTCTTTGGAGTGATGACAGTAACAAAGGCAATGATGTGGCTAGAGACATTGCATTTTTTTCATACGTGCTTTTGAAGTGATTCCATGAGCATGGTTAAGATAGAGACAAGATGGATTCGAAGAAAGTGTTTGGAGTCATGGATTACATCTCCTCTGAAACGAATTAGGTTTCATCTTTGTACCAGGTCACTAGGGTATGAGCAAATAAATGAACGGACTGGCTTGCTGACAGGGCCATGGTAGGTACAGGAAAAGCAATGGACGGGGCCGACATTATCAATGCTCTTAAGGAGGCAGGACGAGAAGATGATTCAAGAGATGACGACGAATCAGCAACATTCAAATGACTACATGAGCTTCAGACCAAAGAGGTGTCGCTTGACATGAAAACTATAGAGGTAGCCAAAAAAGGGTCCTATTTACAAAGTCTGGCCCAAGATGAAAGTAACTTCCGTTGCCATTCATGCATCCTAAGGTCACAGGACCTCTTGTACGTTGTGAGGGTGTTATGATATGGCTTGGTTTGGCGTTCGTCTGGTGTATATAATGTTTGTGAGAGGTTGTGTTGTTGTGAATCGATTTTATGCACCTGTGTACAACTAACAAGTACTGCAGGGGAAAGTGCCGCAGGCGCAACAATTCTTAAGTAGAATCGGAACTGGAATATTTTTTTATTTCTACGTTTGTTGGCGGTGGCTTACCCTGAGAGAAAGAAAGCACTTACAAGGAATGCAGGAACAGAAAACTTTCACTGTTTCCATATTGCCAAACCGTTGTGCAGGTAGCAGAATGTGAAAATATGATGCTACCGAGCGGTGGGAAGGAGGAGAACATAGCATAGGAGAAGCTTGTGACCTTACAAGGCATGAATGGCAAGGGAAGTCACTCTCATCCTGGACCCGACTTCATAAACAGGACCCAAAAAAGAATAGTTAACCAACATAGAACTGGTATTATCAGTTGCCATACGCTAAGGGATATACTGAAGATGAGATCAGAGCACTTATGGGCTTGTCCAATGTGTAATTAGTATGATCTTTCGATTAACTAACTAACTAACTAGCTCTTCAACCCACTGGTGCAGAAAGTACATGTGGACTTCCAAAAAATTCTGCTTAATCGTGTAACAAGGTAGAATAGGTGGGTTTTTACCCCCAGTCTGTAGCAACAACACCGCAAGGACTTTCTATTTGTGTGAAAAGACTAAACAAAAGGAAGAAATCAAATGGATATTATTGTTGCACGTTGTCTATGTTATCATAAACAATTTTTTTAGCAACTATGTCCACTGTTTTGGTGGGCTGCAGGTGTGAAAAGGATTCAGGAACACTTATCTAGTGTACTATGATAAATCTCCGTAATTCGCTCTTGCAGCTCTCCGGTGGCTAGAGAACAAGATGCATACACATGTCGCAATTGTAACAGACTCTGAAGGCATGCTGAGAAAGGTGAAGATAGGGATGCTTCAAGCAGAGTGGCAAGCTTCACTGGGAAGGTCACAGTTAGTGAGCATACTTTGGATCTTTTCTCCAAGGCTATACTATACCAGCATAGTGGGTAATGAACAGGCAGACAGATTGGCTGGATCTGCACCATGGGGTTTTGAACTGATACATGACAAGGCAGATGTGGTCAAGGTCCTTTGGGAACAAGCAATGGAATCAGTAGAGAAACAAGATCATGGCCTGGAGAGAATGAGGCACCTGGGTGTAACCAGAGGGTCTGGCCGGCTCACTACACTCAGAGGAAAGACAAGACGGACATATAACCAGATTGTGACCGGTACCATCAGTATTGCAACTTTGCACTGGCTGCTGAAGATGAGGACGGAGCACACATGGGAATGCTCCGAGTGCTGTGATGTCAATTCTTGACTCAACTCAACTCCGTAATTCTATAAAACCACAGAATACATAAACTTGTTAATACTATCTCAGTGGTTGTAAAAGTTCAGCTCACATAAAGTAATCTAAATAATAAATTAAAAATAAATTCTAAATGTCAAGACTTTTCGGAATGGCGCACAACATTCATGAAAATAGATTTCCTCAAAGAAAGAAAATCAACCTACCTGGTCCTAATTCTTTGAGAAGTTCATCTATATGCCCTAAGAGAGCTAGATCTTGATATTTCACTTTCACGTATACCTGAAACAAACACAAATATTCACACATGATAGACAGCAATACATAAATATTTCATGTAGAAAATGATACATGTTTTGATGGCTCAAAGCCACTAATATCAGATATTTTTTTTTAAATGCAGAATTGAACAAACTATCAGAATTCTGCACACATTCTTCCAAAACTCAAAATCATTGCCCTTGTCAATGTTAACATCAAGTGAATCTCCAAAAGTGGGCTCAAAAGGATGGAGGGGGGGGGGGGGGGGGGTGTGTTAAGTGAGTTTGAGAGAACACATCCACTGCTGGTCGTAAAGGGACATATTAAGGGTTAGATGAAGGTGGATAGTTTGGACTGAAAAGTTTTTTAAAAAAAATGCTACCTGGTGGTGGTTAGAAAAAAAAGCAACCTGACTGTAAACCATGATACAATGGTGCCAGCATAGGACAAATGTAGAAGATTTTTCTTCTTCTTAGCATTCGCCGCCTGTAAACTCTGTCAGAAAGATCTGGTTGTTCATCCCTTACAGACTATGGTCCTGTTCTAGAACTTTAGTCCATCATTGGATGAACAACCAGATCTTTCAACTGGAGCTTACAAAATTATCTAACAGAAAATAGATGACAAAAATGATCTGTCTGGCCTTTCTCTTTTCTCAAATGCCCAACAAGATGCCACACAGCATTAAGCATTCAAATATTCTGAGAGCTTTGGAGGGAATGCTTCTAAGTGGGCTCTCTCTATGAATACTAAAACAATATTACTAATTTTGTGAATGTGCATTTTATTTTAACAGTAATAATGATAAACGGCTGTGTGGCTCACAGGTTAGTAAAATGGTTTCACAATCTAAACCTTGGTGTACCGGAATTCATTTTGCCTTGGGTTGCTTAGAATAAGAACATTTTCGGTGTTTCGATAGTTTCCCCATGGACGAGTTTGGGATCTCAGCGCATACCACATTTGTCAGTGTATCAGAAAATATATCCCCCCTTCCGTCATGTTGGTGTGGTGGGGTCATGTCTGACATAAACAAAAATTAGGGGTTGTTTTATACAAGAGGTTGTTGTATACATGAGATTATAATATACACGGAAAATATGGTAATATTCCCCAAAATAGTGAATGCATTGCAGCCAACCTCAACTGTAGAGACAGCAACATTATTTAAAAAATTATAAATGACAACAATCATTAAATATGTGAAGACACCAAAATAAGATACCAACCTCCTTTGCTTTATGTAAATAATGTCTAGCATTGCCATAGTAGTCCTGTCCCTGGAGGTAGTTGGCCCATCCTATAAGGTACCACACATCTGGAACTTCGTCATTCTCATCTAGTAATGTTTCTGAAACATCCGTGGATAACTGAAAGCAGACAGAAACCAAATTAGCATCATCAATTTAATTGGATCTACCACAGCAAATAACCAATCATTATTCTCTACAAATATCCCCACACCAGTGATTACCATAATCCAAAACCAAGAAACAGTATTGTAAAAAAAAAAAGACATTTGTATTGGGACCGGGGGGGGGGGGGGGGGGGGGGGGGGGGGGGGGGGGTGGGGGGGGGGGGGGGGAGGGGGAGGGGGGGGGGGGGGTGGGGGGGGGGGGGGGGGGGGGGGGGGGGGGGGGCACTGGAATCACTACGTAAATTAAAGTTCTTTCATCTTTTTAGTGTTCATGAGCTGTAAACTCCTGCAGAAAGTCCTGGTTGTTCGTTCACTTCTGTTCTTTAATCTTGTTCCAGAAATTCAGTTTTGTGTGCACATCTGTTTTACAGATCTGGCTTATTTGTAAGCAGACTGCAAATTCCTTGCCTCTCGGGCAGATGCACTTTGACTTCTAAGAAAACACCCTTAGTTAGCTGGCTTTGACTACATGCTTTTTAGGGCAGCAGTGGTTCTATTTACACCCCCCCCCTCCCCCTCCAATAGGGCCTCAGAAACCATGAAAGTTTGATTCATGTACATTCCTTGACCATATTTAATGTTTCCCAGCTTCTAAGCAAATGCCTCATGTCCCACAACACCTGCACAAAGATAAATGCAAGAAGTTGTTTGGCTTTGTGCAAGTTTCACATATGCCAGTTCAAAGTTTTTTTCTTAATTGTATCTCTTTTAGTGCTTATGTCTTTTAGTGTTTTTGCATCTTGCGATAAAAAAGTATTTCTGGCAATTGGTCATCTAAAGTACAGAGTAAATTAGCTACCCAGAGAATCCACTGTTGTATTAGAATGGCATCTCTAGATGTACAATACAATTAATTACCTCAATAATGAGGTTTATTTAAATTTCCATTGACGTTTCTCTGTGTGCAATGTTTAATATGACTTAAAAATGAGCAGTGTGTAAAGTATAGATTGTCTATGTGAATGACCTCCCCATAAGGTTTGATCTTGGTAAGCTCCGTAATGTTTTGGCGTCACCATCAAAAAGTACTGATGTAAAGCAAAGCTTATGACGGGCCACAGACCGCTGCCACACCCCTCATGCAGCCCCCACTCCCATCATTCCAGGAGCTTCTGTGAAATTATCAGTTTGAAAGATGGTCTGCCTTCCATGCTTAAATCTTAGCTGGTTTAGATTTAGAAACTGTCTTACCAGTGGTTACACACACCTGATATGTGTTCATAACATGCACATCTATGCAAAGTCCTGTAAGGACATCCACTGCACAGTATCTTAAGGTATACTGAGCATATGGTGCTTGCCTCATACTTCGACAGACTCAACAACTGATCAGTTATGTTCAGTATTATGTCAGCCACTTCTATCCTGAACATTTCCAGATACCAATTTTTGGGTAGGATCAAGAATGGAGATAGCTCAGTAAAGACTTCCTGTCAATATAGCAGACAGGTTGGCTAACTGGTTTTGGTCATGGCAAGTTTCTGTAATAATTAGCTATTGAATTTTCTAGATGAAAGGATACATAGTTTATCACTGTTTTTGAGCTGTGTGCAGGGTGTGACATTCTGAGCTGTGGATTTCATTTGGAATACTATTCCACTGCTCAACGGGGTTTGTTTTGTGAAACGCAGATTCAGAAAATGGCTACTGGCCTGTTGCCAGAGAACTCAGGATGCCTTATGTGACTATTTGCATGTGCAAACACTGATCTGTTTTAACTCCTGCTTCCATCGATGATCAACTGCATTTTTAGTGCCAAACTGTTTGTGTTGGCACTTCTGACAGCTGCCTTATGCATTTAATGCATGTGTATGCTATTGGTTTTGCTGAGAATGCAGTCTGTATGCATTTTTTAAAACAGGGGACAATGACAGGCATTCTGTCTGTTTTCGATGGCACAGAAATGGAGAAGCAATGGGGTGACTCGCCTGCTATGAAGATCGAACAGTCATTACCTGATCAGAAAAATTTCCCTCACGGAGAACTGAAACCTAGGACCACCAGGTTGACAGCCAAACAAATGTCTACAACTCCCAAACAACTGACAGGTTAACATAAGAATGATAAATTTATAAACAAACATATGTAGATCCTTTGTGACGTCTCGAGATAGAATAAATTATATGTTTTTCAAATGTTATCAAATGCAACATGAGTCCATTAAATCAAATGCAACTGAGTCCATTAGGTATGAATGAATTTCAGGTCCAATATGTATAAGAACAGCATTATTTACAGCTTGAAGTTGCACTAGAAAATTCACTGTACATTATCAGATTTACTATGCATATAGTCTGTTGATAACTTCCTACAGAAGTGATACAAGTGACTAAGAATAACAGGTTTTAAAGGCGTACCTCATATTCTTCAACCTCAATAAGTATTTTTGCACACTGCATTCTTGTAGAATATGGTACTGGACATATCTGAAAGTAGTCACAAACTTACTTTTTAGGTAAGTGCACTGCATTTGCAATGTAATTCCTATAAAGGTATGTTTCAATATATAGAAATGAATTATTACAAAACTGTTAAGATCAGCTAAGAGTGAAGTGAGCAAATGGTTTAATATATATTGTCACCCATCCAATTTTACATGAAGAATAAAAGGTTACATGTTTCTTTTGTGGCAGACTTGTCTCTGAAACTCTATATCTTTGTAGCAAAGCTTCTTCCTTTCATGGCACAAGTGTACCTGATCTTCTTTCCTTAATCTATAGAGATCTCTCCCTGTTGCAACAAAACTATGAAGCAACATGAAGTAATAGAACTGTATATGATCTTCCCCATTGGTTCAGAACAGTGCATACTTTTCTTCGGTTTGGACAAAACCATGTCTGATCAAAGACACAATTTAAACTTGCTATACCAAAATAAAATAAGTAAAACACTGTTAACATAAATTCCAAAAGAAAACAGCAAGAGCTTGTGTTTATAAAAAAAAAAGCGTGCTAACCTGCGACTAATACACCATTACTGGGACAAAAATTATGTTCATGTTAACTGAGGCTTTCCTCTCAAGCGAACTTGTGTTAACAATGCATAAGAAGTAGAGTGAGAGAGGGGGAGGGGGGGGGGGGGGGGGGGGGGGGGGGGGGGGGGGGGGGGGGGGGGGGGGGGGGGGGGGGGGGGGGGGGGGGGGGGGGGGGGGGGGGGGGGGGGGGGGGGGGGGGGGGGGGGGGGGGGGGGGGGGGGGGGGGGGGGGGGGGAGGGGGGGGGGGGGGAGGGAGGGGAAAGAGAGAGAGAGGGAGGGAGGGGAGAGAAACAGACATGCACACATCATAAAGACATCCATGCGAGGGAAAACCACTTCTTCTTTTCATTCTCCCTGCCAGTGACTTTCAGATGAAAAGCTTCAAGCCTCTATAAAGGCTGTGGTGCAATGGATGTTTTTCTCTGATTCATACAGCTTGGTTTCCATTAGAATGCCAACTGGCCAAACCTGGAGTCTCTACTGCATGCTGAAAGAAGGTCCGTAGCACCTGTTCAGTTTTCTGTGGTGCCTGCCAACACACGCAAAGTTCTGAATCCGCAAACCAGAATTTCTTTTAACATTTGCCTGTAAAGTCTATTACACAAACTAAATACAGCGGAACTCCAATATTATTCAATTATCCATTCCTGAGCAAAGGATGGATATTTTTTAAAAACTGTTTTTCCCTCACAGGAATCAACTAAAAATGGTTTAACCTGCCCCCCCCCCCCCCTCCCCCAGCAACAAATTTTGCCTGTCTATTCTTTTACCCCCCCCCCCCCCCCCCACACACACAAATTCACCTGAAAATCAATGTAAAAAATCATTTATTGTCCTGATGACATAAATTTACTGTAGACCTACATAGATATGTAAATAAAATTAGAAAAAGAAATTTACCTTTTGGATCAAAAACATGGCTACTGTTTGGAAGGGGAGTCACCTTCCATTATGACATTCGGCAGTGTCACTTTTAGTGATTGATGTCCTGATGATTCATCAACGTTTCTTAGACAATTCACTAGCACTCATCTTTATTTTAATAGAAGGTATCCAATTTTGTTGTTCCGCTCTGTTCTTTATTTTTTTTTTTAAATGTCTAAACAAATCATCATCAAATAAACTGACAGGCTGACCAACTGTAGTGATGTCTGGGTCCCATTTTCAATGAAACCTGCATTTTTTCTGAATTTGACAGCCATTCCTTAATTTCAGCACTGGCCCATCATCTTCTTTTTTCCCCCTCGTCTGATGAAATTTCTCTGACTGCCTCAGCTTCCTGTTGTCTACAAAGCTTTGAGTAGCTCTTGTGTTGTGAGATCCATTTTATGATCCTCCTCTTGGGGATGAATACTGAATTTTCAGATGAATATCAAACAAAAACTTCAAAGAAAAATTTGAATTTTGAAAAGACGAATATTGGCGTGAACGAATACTGGAGTTCCACTGTACAATAGACTGTTTCTTTCATGTGAGGTTGACTGGGTATGGGTAAGAGGTATTGCAAAGCAATTTTGATATCCGAATCCAGGAATTAAATATGTGAACACCAGAAAATTAAAGCAATATCTAGGGTATAATTAAATGTATATGAAGAGAGTTAATTCCGATAACAGTTAACTGACTTAGTAAACAGACATTTTTGTTTTCAAAATTAACTTCTGTACAGACCTCTACAGCATCAAACTCTGCATCACCAGCTGTATCCGTGTCAGAGGCTTGGAGCTTCGGCAACCAAAGTGACACACTTTTCTTTATCAATTCTTTTGCTTCCTGGAACAATTTTTATAATCAGTTTTTAGCATGAACACATACACAAATGTATCTATAATGATCCCCGGAGAAGAAAAAGAAAAAAAAACACACACGCACATTCTGCCACATATTTAACAATGCAACAATTCTTATGTAAAATGAAAATTTACACCTAACCAACAATTGTAACCAATACCTGTTTTTTCAAATGATTTTATACGGTAATCTTTACATTTTGAAGAAAAAAAAAACTATGCCATAACAATTTTTAAAGTCACATTTTAACATTTACAGCATTGTGAAATAACCTCCATTAACAACCCTGTGCTAAATAATCTACGTACACATACATTAATTGCAATAAAGTAATTTTTCATGTACTTCATGACAAGAGGCATGTAATATTCATTATGAATGGCTTATGTACAGAAATGAAAGACAGAAATGGCTTGGCCATGATATGAGAACGAATCCTGATATACCTGCTAAAACAGATCTCTCAAAGATACCAGAGGGAAAGAGAGAAAAAATGGGGCGCCCAAAAACAACATGGAGATGTACGTTGTAAAGTGACCTGACTGCGACATCTCTGACATGGAAAACTGCACTGAAGATTGCACGGGTCAAAAAAGCATAGAAAGTCCTCTCTGAAGCCTCATGTGCCACTAGGCATAACGAGAACTGACATGTACAGAAAAGATACACAAAATCATAAAATATAATACTAAAAGAATTCATGTTTAGCTGTTACCTCTATTTCTTGTTTCGAAAGCAAAAAACTAGCTTTCAACTGCAGAGCTTCAGGATTATCCCCATCAGCTGCTAAAGCCTTTTCTACAAATTCTTTGCACTTCTCCTCTGCAGCCTCATCAAAGCTGAGGAATAGACCAATCCAAACGAGTCACATTAAATATTTATCCAATAACAAATTGTTGTTCCTTTTGAACAAATGGCAAAGTTAGTTGCAAATCCTTTACAGGGCACTGCAAACCAACACCAACATTTGTTGGTTGTCTGTGGTCTTATTAGGCAATTTGACATTCAGTGGCATACCACTGCTTTCTGAACAGCCGACAATATTATTCTGAATCACCAGCAGCTGAAATGAACTGTTATGTCAGATTTATTAAATCCAATTACCATAATCCCCTAGGCAACAAATAAGGACTTGTAAATGGTATCAGCCTTCAAATTTTCTAGGTTATAACATGTGAGGTGGGATGTCCTGTTTCCTTCTTTATTACTTTTAATTCCCCCCCAAAAATCTAGAAAATATAACTCAATGTTTTCTGCTTTGCCTTCATTCCTAACATTAAAAAAATACACACACAGATTCATCAGACTATTTGTACATCATACACTGAGCATAATGTTACAAAAGTAAAATACCCATTGATCCACAGGGTGTGTGGTGGTAGCCCCATATTAGCAGATCATTTCTTAGTGCCTTCTGAGCTGAACTAGAAACTGAGGTAAAAGTAAAAAGGAAAGGACCCTTTTTCAAGTCTTCAGTCCTACTGGGCATATAGGGCTAGACATTTTATAGACCAACTGGTAGTGAGTGGGTGATGTGGTCAGCATCATGCCCACCAGCTTTACTCGTATCCCCTTAGGGCTGGCAGCAAAGCTGATTTTTAAAAAAAAAGTCTGGCTCTGTTAGAACCTGAACCCATGGCTTTCTGAGCCCCAGGCAAGAATCTAGCTGCTACACCACGGCGGCTCTGAGGTAAGTAACTAAAGAAAAATAATCTTATTAAATTTTCCACATTTATTCTGTCAAATCGACTGTTGCTCAGTATGGCACACATTTTATATTACAATGGTGACTTTACACTTCTTTCAATATGATTTTTGTTTCAGAGCAAAATTATTCAACAATGACCATATTCAGCATGCATTAATTACAAAATAAATGTCATTGCGTACACTTACCAGCAGTCTGTCAAGTAAATTTCAGCAATAGAACAGTAGGCATTAGATATATCTCTATCAGTGACTGGTCTGTCATCACAAGATGCCGCTGCTGCAACCTTCATGAAAATAAACCACATACTAAGTTACAGCAGAGCTGTTTAAAATATCATAAAGTATATAAAGATAAAATGAAACATAACTTTCACTTTAACTGAGATGAAGTCATTAAGAATTATCTCCATGTGGGTTCTGAAGTCCTATTGTGAGAAAAATAAGAATAGGCCCAATGCCTCCCCAACAAGCATGTCGTAGGGGCCGACTAATTGGGGGTATCCTTCAAAGTCACAGTGCATCTGCCAGAGCACCAAGGAACAACCAACTGCATACAAATAAGCCAGTTAAATGGATGTACACGCAAAACTAAGGCCCCAGTACAAAGTCAAAATCTAAATGGATGAACAACAGGACTTTGCCCCTGAATTTTTTTTTTTTAAATGCCTGAAAGGAGTTTAAATTTATTTGCTACATCAGATGTAAAAGCTGCTAGCAGTAAGTTACTGATGTAAACAAATATTCTAACAACCTGAAAACCGAAGGAAATGTTGAACTTGTTTTAAATGTACATTTTAATTTAAAGCTTGAATTTATTGTAATTACCTCTTGCGCTTCCTTTTCTTGTTTTTCTTTCAGCATTAGCTCAATCCCTTTCTGGTAGCACTGAACAGCAGAAGCTCCTTCCATTAACTGACCTAGGGTCATGTATTTAGAAAAACCGGAGTCAGGACATACTTCCACTGCCCTACCAAGACACTGTAGAAAAAAAGAATGTAAAGAGTCTGACTAATATCTCAAACACAATTTTTAAATTAACAGCAAGTATTTAGTTGTGCATATACAATTATTCTTTAAATGTTTGAAAACATCCCTGATTATCAATTCATTATTATAAAGAGTTGTTCCTATAGTCCATGTCATGTGTCATTGGTTGTCATGTCTCTCCACAACCTTTTGTCTCATATACTCTTCCCTGCCATGATGTCAAAATATCCAGCATCTTTTCTCTCTGTCTTTCTCCGTCTCATTTCTCCTCTAGCCTTCCCAACGTCATGACACACTTTTTTTTTCTCCTTCTCTTGTCATGGCCAAGGAATGCAGATTGCTTCTTCTGATGTAGGCAATCAGTTCTCTTTGGTAGTCAGTTGTTTTTAAGATATCTCTGTTACTCTTTATATGTGTCCAGGGTATTCTCATCATTCATACAAAAACCCCATCGCTGCCACTTCAAAATCATTTTTCACTAATTGCAGAGTGACCACATCAGGATAGGATTTTATATTATATAAAGAATTACTAAAGTTAAAAAAAATTTTTAAATCCACAATTAAGACTTCACAGACAACACAAAAGTATTAGAGAGAAACATGATGAAATAGCAAGCCAGAATGTTTTTAAACAGTATAAGTGGCAAGACCTCAGAACAAAAACTGTGGGATTAAGCATTGGCAACCATTCAGAGCCACATAAAGCAAGGTGTCAGACAAGGATGTGTACTGCTTCCTGATTTGTTTCGTCACCCAGTGAGCATGCAATAAGGTCTTCTCTCTACTGCCTGTTTTGCCTTTCAGTATGCAGTTGTGAAAAGGTATTTGGTGCAATCTTTGTGTGCTGCACAGATGCCAGATTTCATAACCTCAAATATCCCCCGTGTGGGTTCCTGGGCCCTATTATAGGGAAAACAAGAATAGACCCACTGCCTACACAAAAGCATGTCGTAAGAGTCGACTAATTGGGAGCTTCCTTTGAAGTCGGAGTGCATCTGCCTGAGAGGCAAGGAACCAGCAGTCTGCATACAAATTAGTCAGATCTGTAAAATGGATGCACACGCAACACTTTCCGCCAGAGTTTACAGCTGGTGAACATGAAGATGAAGAATAACCTCAAATATTCCATCTATCCACTGCATGTGTGGGTGATCTCTTTGTGGTGACCTTGACACACGTCTTATCTGATCTGCTGTCTATTGATGTTGTTTAGCATGAGTTCTGTCCTCACCTATTTCCTGATACTGCTGTTTTTGATCCTGCTCATCTTGTAACAATGAGAATTCATTGCAGACATTTTACATCTGTTTTGTTTTTGTCCTTTTTCTTTTGCTGTTAATGTCCTTGTTTGGTACTGGAATCATAATGTTGGTAAAAAATGTTGCATTGAACAGTGCTTATGTTCTCAATCGTTACATGTTTTCTTCTGTAATACTGGTGAATGGGGTCTACACAAAACAACTGAGGGATTCAGGCTGGTATTCCAATAGTAAAGAACACACATAAAGACTAAGTAATACTGCATTGTATAGAATGACCATCATTGTAGGAGCAATTTTTATTCATTAGTTAAAGAAGAATTTTAAAATACTGTAATTAGTTCACAAGTCCCAAACAGTCAGAATCACTGTAATGGGGATATCCTTAAATTATCTATAAGCAGCTCTGCTTTGAAGTCCATTACAGAAGGAGAGATCAATAGTCTATCCACATCAGAGTTAGATTAGAGTTTCCACACACTGCTCAGCCAAGAAAGTAAATAAGACACACATGAGGACAAATACACACATAATGCCCAAATGGTTTACAAATGGAACAATATTCTTCTAATTAAAATAAAGGCAGATGCACTTATGGTGGCATGTTCTTTCCTGAATAAACAGCTCAGCAGTAATAACAGGTTTTTCGGTTTTTCTGACTGTTGCTAAGTCAGTTCTGCAAACAACAATTAACCCAAATGACATACAGTATGCAGACTTAATGCACCGGCTGATTCTGACTTGCAGGATTTGTGTAAGGCAGTGGAAAGCAATTAAATAGCAGACCAATTAGTCACAAGAAGCATAGTGCAATTAAATAGTGACTTAACCCACCAGGAGATTAAAACATTAATACAATCTTGTATCCAACAAAAGTGGTGGGATACCCACACCAAATTTTGCTGTATAAGATTCGCTTCACAGTCTCTCTAGAAAGGGATAATGTATCATCTGCAGATGTGGAACACCTTGTACGGAGAAAAAGAATAGCTTGTGAAAACATGCAAATTCCACTACATGGCATTGGGCCAAAGGGCGAAAGCTCATGCGCTGCTGGATCGATAACAACAACAATCATCTGCAGACTAAGAACAGGGTACAACAGTCTCTGCAAACATATGATCATGTTTTTTTGGTGAAGGAAACATGAAGATGTGTTCCTGCAACTTGGCACCAGAAAATGCCGAGCATGTACTCTCCACCACTGCCAACTGTATGTCATTAACAGACAAGCCATCTGGCCAGTTCCAACCTCAATTAAGTAAAAGCTGTAAGGGTTCAAGGGAAGATTTAGACTTTCATCAAGGCTACTGGCAACCTGATATGTTTTTCTGACCGAAATATAAAAGAAGGACAAGAAGAGGTTAACAAGTAAGAATATTCTTTGAACAACATGTAAATAGGGTTTTACAGAAGAATGCTAAGAATACTATGGATATCCACAATTAGTAATGATCATGTTTTGAAAGAGATTAAAACACAAATATCATAGACATCACAGCCTTCATTCTTAACCTACTTCAAGCAAAAAGGTCAACTGGAAAATACTTTAAAAACTTTAAAGATCAATGGGAAAAGAGATAAGAGAACGCCACAACTGGGATCAAACCCTGCACACCGGAATAAGGAAGTGTGTTCGCAACGCATAAGCCCACCTCGAAACAAATTATATTACTATTACAAATATATGATAAAAATAAAAAGTGAAGTGAAATTTGAACACACAATTACAATCGTTTATAGTACTCTACAATCGCAATGACTTAATCGCAATAACTTCCGGAGTGCCAGCAGAGGCAATAAAACAAAAATGGCAGCACTAATTCAACAGACAATATAACACCGCTCACATGTTTAGCTGACTCTGTATTCCCAAGTTCCAACAACAGTGATGCTGAAGTTTCCAGAGCTCTCACACTGTCTGGCTCATGTTCCAATGCCCTTTGACAGAACTTCTGTGCAAGCTCATAATTAAACTCATCAATTAGCTGCTCAGCCTTTAGAAAGAAACAAAACAATTCAACATTAAAGAAGACCTGAACAAGTTTATACTATTATATTTATGAATCAAAACAGAAATAACAATAATACCACTTCCTTTATGTGTATTTTACTATCATCTCTGCAAATCTCCCAACCCAACTTTTAATAACTGTTCAAGACCATTTTCACTGCCTGTCAGGCAAACCCATAAGTGCCCTGATCTACTCTTAAGCATGATTCTTGAGTGTGTTTATGCCAAATACTTCTGTTCTGTACTGGCTAAGTAGCGACTATGAGCTCATATGTGCTTTTCATGATGTGTTGTTTCAACTGATAATATCTAGACTTTGCATCAGTAAGAGAGTTCTTCAGCATGTGTTGTGTCTCTCACATTGTAATAATATCCATTCTGTCCACTTAAGGTACATTTCTTAGAGTGGCACTGCTTGCAAGGGCATCCATCGTCTCATTACCTTTGACACCAATATGTCCTGGGAGTTGAAGGAAGCATCACAATCCTTATGTCATATTTAATGGCCAATGTGTGAAAATATTTGATGAATACTGTTACTGTTAATTATAACTGTAGAAGCAAGTATCTAATCGTGGTAGTGTAAAGTTTTCACTACTTACCAACAGTGATCTGAGGTTTCAGTCTGAAGAGTGGCAATTACCCCCCAATCCCCTTAAAAAAAATAAGGCATATATATCCAATTTAACATAAGCATCAGATAGGGCATACAATCACAATCATAAAAAGAGTCACCTCAGTTCAAAGTTCACGATGTAACCTGTTATATGCGACGTCTAAAATTTCATTTTTTTTTAATAACAGTTACACAAAAATACAGATAATAATTAAATTAAAAAATATACTTTATCTAGAAGTTTATCCACTGAGTAATTAGCAGCTTCTTTTTGTTTGTGATTTCCGTTAGATGTAGCCAACTGTGTTGTTTTTCTTCCTTTCTGCTGGTCGGCTGCAAAAAAAACAACACACAACTATTTTAGTATAAAGAACATTTTACACTCTTATTAAAGTCTAGAGACTGGAGGGGACATTTGAAAGTAGGCGAAGTCTGATCCAAAGTCAAAGTAATAAAAGGAAAAATTAAATTGTTTAACTGTCTCAGCTGAACCGTGTGAGTGGTTTTAATTTAGGCTCATGTCCTCTCCCCCTCCTTCTCCACCCACGTCTACACTGCCCTAAAAAAAGTGGCAAATACAGTAAGATATTAAGCATCCAAATGTTGTTACTTCAGGTCGAATTTTCATTACGGAACATGCCGCTATCTTGCTTCTGTTATATTCCATTTTAATTTTTAGGAGTACTTTCCGTCATTGAAATGTGAATATCTCCACTTAAACTGACATTCAGACTTTATTGAGGTACTGCTGCCCTGTTTTTTAAATCTCTGTCTAGCCGTTATGGTTTAAAAGTTATATCTTAATTTATAAAATGTCACTAAATCTACACTCAAACAGTAGTGTGAGGTAGATTTTAACAGTAATTTAGAAAAGTAAAAGAAAAAAAGTCAACAATATTGAATAAGTGTTTGAATTTCTGTTAGAATTCATG
This sequence comes from Candidula unifasciata, assembly GCA_905116865.2. Taxonomy (NCBI): domain Eukaryota; kingdom Metazoa; phylum Mollusca; class Gastropoda; order Stylommatophora; family Geomitridae; genus Candidula; species Candidula unifasciata. The sequence continues at coordinate 844,020 of CAJHNH020007556.1, forward strand.
AAACTGTTACCTCAATAAATTATAAACGTTATTATTAAATGGGATCATTATAAGTGATTCTGCACAGTTAATGAGGTAAAGTTAAGCCCAACGTGATGTGTATAAGGAGTTACTCCGTACGTCATTCGGGACTGTTCTGGTTTAACGGAACATCACACAAGACTTCTGCAGCACGTCCTCGTCGTGTGCCATGGATAATGTCTCAAATTCGCATTAACAGAGCTGTCAGAGGATCTCGGAGTTGGTGGCCTCCAGAGGTGTAGTGTCCTTGTGGCTCTCATCAGCCCCCCCCCCCTCCCCTCCCCCCCAATGGATGAAAAAGCTTATCATAACTCATTAGGAACATGAGTTAAGTACTTGCCAAACGTACAACTAAAATGACAAACTTCGGTTAAAAGTTTGTGGGGTGAAGAGAATGTGTTGCTGAGACTCAACCATCCATCGGCTGGTTAAGCTCAAATGTCTGACAAAAATAGATCCTAGGCACACGAACAAGCTCAAAATCTGACCATCACAAATTGTATCGACTGGGAAAAGTCCAAATGTCCACATTCCGAGACCCCACTCGCCGAGTGTTGGGACCAAACAGATAAAGACATGCCTGACGCAGGATTCTCCATTCTGTCGTGCTAACAGCACTCTAAAGATGACAATCGTGCGACGAAAAAGATTATACCTATTCATGTGGTCACAGAAAGAACCCACGGGCTGCTCCCCGCTGATCTCCAGAGGGCGCAGCCAGTGTCAAGCGGGAAGCCTAATACGGTTGTGAGGTTAGGCAGTTATATGCAGGATGTGACGATTCCTTGGGTGAGCCTAGAACCAGAGCGTTATGTGACGGCTCTGCATTTATGGAAGCCTCCTTGGATATATATACCACACAATATATATATATATATATTATATATATATATACATATATATATATATATATATATATATATACATAAATGGGCTATATATATATATCGTGGCCATAAATGGGCTCATATTATCGTGGCCAAACAAATACCCTAACAGGGCTTAAGTCCTATGCAAAATGCGGAGTTCCTGCCGAGGAAGAAATCGCTGCAAAACTAGGATCGGATCCGAATAACGAAACAAATGCTCTAGCAGGGTCTCAGCGACATGTTAATTGCGAACCTGTTTTTGTGAATATGCCGCACCCACCACAGTATCCCCCGCGCCGCGGATGGGGGGGCGGCTAAACTAGATGGCAGGACCTCACGAGCAGCAGCTACCGCATCTCCTGCAACTTCCTCCAATTTATTTGCTTGTGAGTTTCAGGCGTCTAGTTTAGATCTGCATCCGCACCGCACGTAGCAGCGCGGAGGATACGCTTGGCGGTAAGTTTAATCGGAAGAACACTATTGCTAATCTGCGTCAAAGCGTGTGAAATCCCCGCCATCTCCATATTATCATCTGTAATGTTGCGTGTCTCGAATTTGTCAATAGTCGCTAGTATCGTCTGCAGAAACGCTCGAAATTGTAAACGGTCGCTATTATCGTCTGCATTGTTGCGTGTCGTGACATTGTCAAGTAATCCTAGTTTTGCCGCAATGTGTTCTTTGGAGGAAGTCAGCATTTTACACATTACTGAGGCCCTGTTACTAAGTGTTAGGGTATTTGTTTGACCGCCATAAAATGGGGCAAAAGTTCGAAGGAGAGCCAATAAATGCATAAATTAAAAAAAAACTATGGCTATCCTCTGAATAATGGTCGTAAATTATCGAGGCGGAAAATATACCATAACAGGGCCTCAGCCACGTGTTAATTGTGCACTTCCTGGGACTATAACGCCACCGATGAATTGCGAACTTCCGGCAACTTCCAAAACCGCCACGTGTCCCCCACGCTCTCATGCGGCGTAGATTGGGGCCAAACTAGATGGGCTAGGACTCACAAGCAAAAAAAATGAAGAAAGCTGCAGGAGATGTGGTAGCTGCTGCTCGTGAGTCCTCCTACTCCTAGACATCTAGTTTAGCCCCAATCCACGCTGCTCACATGGCGTGGGGGACACTCTCGGCAGTGGCGGAAGTCGCTGGAAGCTCGCATTTTAAGACAACGGAACTGCGTAATTGACACATGACTGAGGCCTTGTTAGGGTATATTTTCCGCCTCGATAATTTACGACCGTTATTCGGAAAATAGCCAAAACTATTAATACTATTATTATAACTTTACTTTAAAAGGGGGTTTCTGAAATTTGTTTTTGTTCGATGTGCATCCGAACAGTGGCTATCGAAGTCATCGATTGGGTGTCAAATGACAGATGGTGGGAAATTAAACTGATAAAATTATTAATTAAATGATTCGTTTAATTGCAACAACAACAAGTGGTTAAAGTTCAGTTGAACAATCAGTCGGATTTCTGACAACTTCGTCTTCAATCAAAGAGAAGAAAAGGAAGAAGTCACCAATCATTTTAATAAAAGTCTTTATACCTAGCGAATTTGAATGACGTTTCTTGATGTTCTTCTTCCCCATGTCGTCGCAGTACTAAAAGTTAGCATAAACTGACATACAAAAAAAACTAACTATACATCACTTTCTACAATGTTTTGTTTACGACTTCCACCATGCGGACAATCGCCCCAACATATTTGATCCGGAAGTAATAACAGAGGTCAAGGTGCCAGATTTTTCATTTACCAGAATGAGTGCAGTTATATAGTTAAAGTCGTGACGGTAGAAAATGTAAAGTCGGTAGCTGTGAACCAGCGCCATTGCACCCGGTTATAAACCATGCGTGCTCTGCCACCAGTACGGACAGCTGATGAAGAAACTGTTCGTCTGTGTCGCTGTCCGCACGAAACTACTAGCTACAGCGACGTTCCTCCATTTACTCTGAGTGTTAACTCTGGTACCCATTTCCTAGAAGGTTGGGTGAACCACAGAAACCGCATGGTTTCGAACACCGGCCGTGGGCTGCAGCTGAATTTGAAAGCGAGTCTCATATCGACTGAGCTAATGCTACCTTTCCTCCTCGTCCCCCCCCTCCCCCTCCCGTGACTGAAGGAAAGTTGGAGGGGAGGAGAGGCCGAGAGAAAAAAATACTGGACAGTTTGACAATATTGAATGGAAAATCATCTGTGTCAGAGCTGATTCAAAGTACACGAGACAGAAGGTAGAGAATAGATATGACTAAAAACTCCACACGGCATGCACTTTCAGAAAAAGTTAAAGGCAAGAGGATTGACTTAATTGTATCATGTTTTTATACAACATGACTTGGTCTCTCGGGAGAAAGGCTAACTGCCTGACGAGGAAAGATCTCTCCCAAAGCACGAACACCGTAGCTCCGGTAATGATTCCCAGCGTCCGGGTAAAAACTGAATTCGTGAACCGAAAACGCATCCGTGAAGCAAACACACGATCTTCAGAGTGTGCGGCAATCTTTAACAACATCGGCATATACATTTTCATATCGGCAGATACATTTTCATAAACACTGAAGTATTTATAAGATCGGGGGTTTAACTGATTTTTTTAGAGCGAAATTTTTCATTATTTGAAGCCCTACTCTGGCTCTTGCCAGGAGCCGCAATATAGCCTGGCCATAAATATGGCCTAGAGGCTGAACGCGGTTTCTGGGACCTCTCCTCTGTGAACCTCACCCACAATGTGGCACTTTGTGTCATCGGGTGTTTATCGCTTTTGTGATGTCCTGGTGGGGTAGAAAGTCAGTCAGTCAACTGATTTCTAAATACTTTGCTTCCAAGACTCAAATCTGAAGTAATGCTGACCACGTGACCGACCGAGTGCTGACTTATCCGTAAAATATATGTCTAGCCCTATATGCCAATACGCCTGACAGCGTGTAAAAGGGTCCTTTACTTTGAACTTTAATTTTTTTTTTTTTAAATCAAGACCCACATTACTAAAATATTCCGAGGATGAAAAATGGAGGATTCTATGACGAGTTTCACCCGAGTAGAAAATCTTGAGGGTACCCTATACTTCTTTCTTCTGCCCTGTCTCCCCTCAACCCCCGACCGAAAGTGTTACTTTTTTCATAAAAAAAAAAAAAAAAACAACAAACTTCCAGAAACTTTCCCATTTACCAAAAATATTATACTGGGATATTATCCTAGGCTTTGATTTGTCCTCACTTTGTACAGCATATTTGAATAAAATAATCAGCTTCTATCTTTCATTAAATTACATATAATGTTTACTGAAATTAACTAGTGTAATTTAAAACAGTAGAGGCTTTGAACATTAAGACCTCATCAAGTCTAAATATGGCCCTAGATATCATTAAAAGAAACCAGATTACTATTTGCCTGGTTTATTCTCATTACCTTTGTCTTTCCCTTGGAGTTTTTTTTTAGACCTTTTTGATTTTGCATCAAGTGTAAATGCCAATACGCCTGAACTGACTTAATTTATATGATTCCGTAAATGGGATAGGAGAGAAACATCATCAGCGAAGTCCAGGCCATCAAGCCGTTTTGTCAGGGTCCTCTGAATTCCATTCCTGGTAGTAGCGGTTGCTGTCTTCATAATCCAGTTTACTGCCAGTAAAAACATGAGAGGCGGCAAAAGACATCCCTGTCTCACACTTGTTCTCCTTTTAAATTAGCATATCTGTTAGTTTTTCCTCATGGAGAACTGGACATTTAATGTAAGCTTTACTAAGTTAATAATTTTCTGTAGGACTCCATACTGCCTCATAAATTTCCAGAGAGATTCCATATCAATGATATTAAAAGCTTTTTATAATCTGTGAATCCAGTTTACAGTGGTAAATTCAATTTGATGCTTTGCTCTATCGTTGTGCGTAGTGTGGCTATTTAGCCATTACAAGGTCTGTCTGACCAAAAACCTGCCAGTTCACCCCGTAGGTGTTTATCGGTGGAATCTGTTAGTCTTTCCAAAATTATCCAAATTAATATTTTTCCAGGAATAAACAGCAACATAATTCCTCTACAGTTTTCGCACTCCTGCAAGTAACTTGTGTGTGTGTGTGTGTGTGTGTGTGTATGTGTGTGTGTGTGTGTGTGTGTGTGTGTGTGTGTGTGTGTGTGTGTGTGTGTGTGTGACACTTTCACATATTATCGTTTTCTCCAATCTGCTGGTATTTCTTCAGTCTCCCGGACTTTATTGAATAATTTGTGTAGAAATTCTGTAGATGTTTTAAATTGGCCTGCTGGGATACCATCTGGACCTGTAGTGTCTATTTCCTGCAGAAGATTGTTGGCTTTCCTAATTTCCTCTTTGGATAATATTTTTAGTGTTCTCAAGAACATTTCCTTGACTATTTTTGATTGGTCAATGTGACTAAATTTCCTTGCAGTGCTCTAAAGGTCTCTGAGGTTTCATGTCGCTGCTATTGTCTCTGCTTTTTTGTGAAAATGACTGCTGGCCTGTTCCCCATTGTGTCCTTGCATAAGCATTTTGAAACTGTATAACAGCCAGTGAATAGTATTAGGAGACTTGCTTTTTTAAATATGTTGGCAATCATATTGTTGTGCACAAGATATTTTATCTATGCAGCATAAATGGGTATAAGTAACACAGTCCGACCAAGGCACACCGTGATTCGCCATTCATTCATCCTTGCTAAATTTCACACGTGCAAGTCTAAGTTACAATATCTTTTGTATTGTCTTCGACGCTCTCATCGGCGATGGCGCGTGTTCTATACTACACGATGTGACCGCTATTAACGACCCCAGAAGATCTAGAACTGGCTCTAACCCTAACCCCTCCCCCATAGTCAGATTATGTCCCACAAGAAACTGCAATCCAAGTCCCGTGGTTTCAAAACTGTTAAAATTTTGGGGTCGGTCCTAAAAAGGGTCATATGCTGTCTGTAAATTTATGCTATTCGCGTAATGCGAGAAGGCCACGCAACGTCGTGGTCGCTGAGAACAATTAGTAAAACACAACGTGTACCTGGCCGGCAATTTATACATAACGGAACACAATGTGACTCGCCCGTAACTTAGACTAGCGTGTGTGAAAGGTTAGCAAACATGAATGAACGGCCAATCACACTGTGCCTGGGCTGGACAACGTTACTTGTACCGATAAAAGCAACAATATCACCATTCACTAGTTTTTAATATAAAATCCAACAGACTGAATGGACACCCACAGAACCTGAAGAAATTTAACATAACCCTTGACCCAGTTGGGTTGTGGAGGTAGTATGTATGGAAGCACTAACACTTAAAACTGACCATCTTTCTCTGTCTTCCGCTTCTTTAACTTAGTCCTGTCGATTTCTTGATTTAATAATTCGTTCTTCTTTGCCCTCCTCTTTTTCGACGTCCCCCACTGTCAATGTTCTTCCTATGCAAACGAATCATGTCTCACCACCTGCCTGAACCATGCTAGCTTGCGACGTTTCACTACTGCCAAGAGAGCCTCCTGTTGTCCTGCAAATGTGTTTAGTTTGTCTCTAACATATTTGTTAGTTTTCAACTAATTCGTCTATAGCATTTACATTGAAAGCCTGAATCCCCCGTTCCCTTTCCACAGTGAATGTCTGACGCGTGCGAATGTTCGCTTGCTACACCGCACACTTGCCAAGTATCCAGGTATGCTTAATAGTGTTACAGATCAAAGTCACCACTCCCGCCCAACAGCAATAAAGGACGCTGGATACATGTTGAACGTCAGAATATAATTAATGTATTTCAAAACCAAGACAATGAATCCACATGAATTTCTATACTGCCACAGTTATTCCTACTGGCAAGGCAACACACACTCCGGACGCTCTGGACAACCTCTACTGCTACCCTGTTCCGTGGTTAACAACGAGCAAACATTAGCTGCTCGTACAAACCCACTGCTCGTGAGTACGTGTCTGTCTCTATGACACCCATCCCTAGGGTACACTGTCACTAGAAAGATCATACAGGCCGATGCACACCTTGTGAAGATTATCCAGACCTTCAGTCTGCGGCCTGACACGTACTTGAGATCTCCCATCTCACCACACGAGCTTCTGTCACGCTGGCCCGGCCACTGCGGCGTCTCTCGCCGATAGCTTGGACACCTAACGCCAGCGTAACATATGGGTGTGCAGGACTATGTCCAACTTGCACATCTGTATAATTTGATTTGATTTGATTTGATTAAAGAACCGACATCACAGCACTCGGGGCATTCCCATAAGAGCTCCATCCCCATCTTCAGCAGCCAGCGAAGAGTTATGATACTTATAGTGCCAGTAGCATTCTGATTAAACGTCCGTCTTGCCTTTCTTCTGAGCCTCGAGCATCTGCCAGAACCTCTCGTCACTCCCCCCTCCTCGCACTTGTGTATAAGAAAATAGGCAATGCTAGTAATGTGTTTATATTGACCTTTACTGTAATGCTGGTTCTGCTTGATCTCTTTGGGACAGCTGCCATCGTGTGGGAGCCGAGGTATTTAAAAGTGTCAACTTCTAGTTTTTTCCCCTTTATCTGTATGTTGGTTGGTACATGTTATTGTGGCTATTTATCAAAATCTTGCTTTTCTCGGCATTAATTTCTATGCCATGTTTACCACAGACAGTCTCTTATTTTGTAGTATGCTCTTGGAGTTTGCTTTAGAACCAACCATCAGACCATTGTCATCTGTGAAACTAAATTGCATAGTAGTGGTCTCCGCAAATGGATATAGATGTTTAACGATTTAATGATGTGTTCCAAATACAAATTGAAAAGTACAGGGGATAGAAATTTAGTGTTCCTCAATAAATTGAACATTGATAGACAAAGCTGAAATTAAAACAATGTAGTGTTTGCTGAACTATTTAAACAAATGTTTACACACAAATACAGCAACACTATGAATATTTTTATCAGTAGTTTAATTTGTAAATATAATTTATGAACTAGACAATGAAAAATACATTACTTAGTTTTCATTTTTCACGTCACATATGGTTATAAAGAATGAAAGCATATATTTATATTGTAGACTGATTCAAATAGAAATAAATATAATAAAAGGGTAGACAACAAAGCACACACACATATGAAAAAATTTTGTGAAAATGATTCTTGAATGAACAAATTTAAAAAAAAAAAACAGAAACTGTCATTAATTAACCCTTTCAGCCATCTGGTTTTCTAGAAAGAAAGAAAAAACACAGCATGAATGATGATTTTAAAACTTTAAAAATGAAGCACATGAAAAGTAGTCAAGTGTAAATATTTATCAAACAATTTTTGGGGGGGGGGGGGGGGGGGGGGGGGGGGGGGGGGGGGGGGGGGGGGGGGGGGGGGGGGGGGGGGGGGGGGGGGGGGGGGGGGGGGGGGGGGGGGGGGGGGGGGGGGGGGGGGGGGGGGGGGGGGGGGGGGGGGGGGGGGGGGGGGGGGGGGGGGGGGGATCTAAGAGAATATATTCAATGACTTCTATATTGCCACAAAAATGTAACTGTAGTCAAGTAATAAATCAGTCAAGATGTAAGTCTAATTAATCAATAATTAAAACAGTTAATAAAAACTTGTTTCTACAGATAGATACTTTCCACTATGTCAGTAACCTAGTCTGGGTAGTTTAATTTATGTAATATTTGCAGTTTTAAGGATAAAGGTTTTTTTAAAAAACAAAATGCATACCTCAGAGGCATGTTTTTAATACAGGCATGCCTCAAATGCATTGCAGGTTCATTTTAAAATCACTATACTCCCTGTCTGGGTTCTGGGGCCCCACTTTTAGGAAAAGAAAAAGGATAGACCTACTGCCATCCTTAAAAAAAAATGACATAACAGTTGACTGATTAGGGGTGTTTCGGTCAAAGTTAGAGTGCATCTGCCTGTGGGTCAAGAAATTAACAGTCTGCTTACAGATACGCCACATCTGTAAAAGAGATGTGTATGCAAAACTTATGTTCCAAAACAAAACTAAAGCCCAGACGTGGATGAATGACCAGCTTTCTACCAGAGTTGAAACCTGTGAACACGAAGAAGAAAATCACTACATTTATTACCACAGTAAAATAAGGAACACCCATCTATAGATGGGTGAAGTCGTCCAGTTCATATAGAAGCAAGAAATAATGCTTATACTATAGATCTTTATGTGTGGGAGTTGTATTAGTGCTGTAGCTAGCCTCTAGCTCTAGTGGGTATGTATTCGTTCAAGACATATTTTATTTCAGTGGCCTGGGCTTTTAGATCAACCAAGTCTAAAAATAAGATCCATGAAATTTTCCCAGGAAGATTTGACAGCAGGCGTGATACTGACCGAATCATCCAGTATGTGTTGATTTGTCTTTAGAATTTGGGGGCTAAAACGTAAAACCCATTACACTTTGTGGTTTAAAAAGTGGGCCTCTACTTTTACCCGAAGCAATATCAATAAAATAATAATAATGTTAGAGGATGCTCATATTATTTGACCTGGACACACAAAATGTGCAAAGTTGTTGAGCCAACCACTACTAAAAGAAGTTTCCAGTGTCTGATCAGAAAATTATTAATTCTTTTATTGACTTATAAATAGCAAATTGTGGCGAAAACTGTTTTTTCAATGTAATAAGATATCATAATGCTTTATACATTCTTTTTCCAAAAACTGCTTTAAAAATATGCTGGTAATTCAATTCTTACAAAACAATAAACATGCTTGTATTAAATATCTTGTCTACTATTTACAGAGACCTAATATTTATACCATATAAACAGAACAATAACAAGTCAAAGTATAATTTATTCGTTCAATTTTAAACTACTTTGCATAACTCTTTCAGCACCAGACAATAATTATTTTGATTCTTTCTATCCTGAGAAGTTCTGAGAAGATATTTTGAGTCAGAAGAAGTTAAACTAATAAAGTTACAGGACAAAAGAAACTGAACTAACAATCTGGATAGAATGAGTTAATGTAACAACAGAATATTCCAAGTCTTGAATTTAATAAATGGACATAAAGTGAGTTTCGTGGTAAAGAGTTAACTTTAATTTCTTTGCATTATATTGTCAACTGTGCTAGCATCCTGTCTCTCAGACCTCAGTCAATGTTAAGGTCACATGTCTTGCAAGAGTTATCTGTAGTTATGTTAAAGTCACATGTCTTGCAAGAGTTATCTGTTGTTAAGTCCCTAATTTCCAATGTAAATGATTTTATGTTTCTCAAATAATTCTATATCCTTCTCAAGCTGCTTCATCTGGGCTTCTAGTCTTTCCTTCCTGCATTTCTTGGGTATTGTATCTGTGACCACAGACAAACCTTGATACTGATCCTGGATATCCTCCCAGTTTGCCTTGAGACCATCAAGAATGGCCCCACGTTCTTCCTCTGTCAGTTGTCTCAGTGCTCCACGCTTGAAACTTTCAGCAACATATTGGTCATACTCATCTTGAGCCCTTTTCACTTCTTCTCTTCGCTTGGTCAGATACACTGGAACTTCACCAAATTCCTTGTTTTAGAAAGAGAGAATAATCAGGATTTATATAGTTACACTAACAATTAAACAAACTGCAGCATTTGCACACACACATATATACATATATATATAGAATGGCACTCACAGATGTACATGAAAAAGGTATAAAATACTAGACAGCATTTAACTGAAAGCCGTAGGTACCATATTTGTAATCAAACCTGTCGCCTCAAGATGGCAACAGCTCATTTGACCCACGGCTAACTAGACACCCCTATACAAGATATCATCTTTAGAAAGCCGAGGATGCAGAGGTGCTGATCCACACTTGGGTGAATCAGGACCAAGGAACAAACTGGTTTACATCTATCTACATTTCTTCATTGCCATCCTAGACATGGGCTCTCTACTGGGGACCTGGCCAATATAGACAAATTCAACATTTCCTTAAAAATGTATATACCTGATAGGCAAGAAACCAAAAGTTTGCACATAGACAGATAAAATACAACATTCTGAAAGAAGATCGTAAATCCAGAAGTGGACAAACAACCAGGACATTATGTTAGGATTTTTAGCCGGTGAACGCTAAGAAGAAGATGAGAAGATCTTTAGCAAGGTCTATCACACACCCGAATCAGCAAGTTATTACTAAGAGCCTTTCAATCTCTGACAAATATTATGTTAACTACTCCAGACCTGAACATTTATTAACTAAAAGGCCAACGGTTAAGACGGAGTTAGGAAAATTAGATGACGTATGGCTTAACCAGTGAATGTATCACCAGTTATCTAATATCTTCTTTTTCACCTGACTAACTCCCAGTGGAGCACAGGCCCTGAATCAGGTCATTTTAAGTCCTTTATGATTGTTTGGAATTTGCAGCCAAGGTTTTCAGTGGGATGACCTTAATCACTTCTTAAGAAATATGCTGAAAGAGTTAACGGTAACTATTAACACTACATCTGATCTCAATGGGTACAAATCTACCAGGAAAATGAAATTGCTAGCAGTAAATTTTGCATATTTGAAACAACAAACCCTGTGGTTACTCAGAGTCTGAAGGCTGTTCAATTGCTTTTTTTCTTGTGCTTTTCTACTCTCAGTAGAGCCCTCAAATAACTCATTGCAATTCCTTTGTAAACTTATTCATTACTGGTTGAAGTTTGAAGCTAAAGTTTTCTATGGACATGTTTGTCAACATGCCAACACTTTTTGGTCATCTCGAACAATATGATAAATATATGAATAGACCCACAGCCTCCATAACAAGCTTATCATACAAGGTGACTAAACAGGGGTGTTTCTTTCGGGGTCAGAGTGCATCTGCCTACTAGGCAAGGAACCAACAGCCTGTATACAAATAAGCTAGATCTGTAAAATGGATGTGCACAAACAACTCCAAGTTCTGGAACAAGACCAAAGACCAGAAATGGACAAATAACCAGAATTTTCCACTGGAGTTTACAGCTGGTAAACGGCAAGAAGTAGGTATTATTTTGTGTATGTTTGCTATATATTTTCTGTCTTCAGAATAATTCATAAATAATTAAACGGCTACATCTTAAATACAGCCAGGATATTGCTCAAAAGTTAATAGATTAAGGGGTTACATAACATATCTTAAGTAATGAATGATTTTCTCACCTTTTTATGCACATAAACTGGTTCAAGGCCAGACGGGATCAGATTTTGGGTGTCACCACGTCGTGTGTCAACAATTCTCTTGACTGGATGCTTGGGGACTGAAGTGATATTCTCTACAGCATTTGTGGTGATAAAGTTCTTTGTTGTCTTGAGGCCCATTAAAGGTGCATCATTTATCTTTGGTACTGGAGGCTTCCTGTGATCATCATCAGGGTAATGGAAGCTTTCTTCTAAAAAAAGAAAAGTTAAACTAGTTATACTACAAACGAATGGATGAATAAACACAAAATGCAACTAATAAAATGAAAGTTAGTTGCATATACTTTACATGATACTGTAAACCAAAGCCATAATTTTTTGGCTGTGATTTTACTGGGTAATTTTATTTTTAGTAGTTTGCCACCAAATCAATGCAAAGCAGTCCACCGCCAAATTGACTGCAGCTGACTCTGAACTCTGGAATGTCAGAATTATAAAAGTGCAGTCATAACCCCTAAGCTACAGACACCAATAAAATGCAGCTTTCAATCTCTTTATAAGAAAAGACATAAACAACAATACAACCCTTTAATAAAAGCATTTATTAAACAGAACCGCCACCCCCTTTTCTGTGTGGGTTACTGGGCCCTATTGCAGGGGAAAACAAGAACAGACCCACATCCTCTCCAACAAGCATGTTGCATATGTTGACTAATTGGGGACATTCTTCGAAGTCAGAGTACATCTGCCTGAGAGGCAAGGAACCACAAGTTTGCATACAAATAAGCCAGATCTGTGAAACGGATGTGCAGGCAAAACTCAGGTTCTGGAGCAAGACTAAAGTTCGGAGGTGGGCAGACACCCAGAACTTTCGTCTAGAGTATAGAGCCGGTGAACATAAAGAAAAAGAAAAAGGAGCAAAAAAAAAAAAAGGTCAACTAAGTTTCCTCATGGGCCAAAACTTTGAAAATGGTAATCGTCATGTGTCAATGGCCTGAGCCCCAGCATGAAGAGATCATTAATACAATACACTAGCAATGATATGCAGGCCTATTGCTAGTCAACTGAGGTACAACTGGAGCTATACAGTTATATTAACAATCACATGTTTTCTAATTAATTGATATTTTTGTGCAGACACTTTTCCTTCTCACACAGGTATGCACAGACAAGACACATACTCCATATGCTAATGAAAATAAGTTTTTCAGTAAAATATGAGATCTTTAAAAAAATTCACGACCATCATGTAGGAAATGTTTTGCACAATATCACTCTCACTGCTGAAAATATTCTTGCCCATGACTTCTTCAACATCATGTGTCAGTTGTCATATTGGTTGGCCAGTATCTGATAATGACTGTATTCTAGGAACTGCATTCCATTACTGTTCTTTATATAAAAAAAAAAAAAAAAAAAAAACTGTAACACTGTATGCCTGAACAAAATATGGAACTCTAAATTAATTAGTTCAAAAACCAAGCTGTGTATTTTTAATTCTAATGTTATTTAAATTTAAACATATGTTTGTGAAAGTTGCAGAACCATTACAGACATGGAATGAAAGTTATTTGCATTAGGAAAAAAACACACATGATAAACTGATTAACATTCAATAGGTTGAATTCAAGAAAGGTAAAGAAATGAAAAAAAAAATGTCTCAACAACTGCTGGTGTAAACAGTTATGAGACAAAGAAAAGGGTGATACATTAGGCATATCCTGAGGAGAAGTAAACAAAGAATCCCCAACAGGCACTTAAATGGGAAGCAGATAGATTAAGGAAATTATGATGCCCAACTGAAATCCTTAAAAAAATGATGTGATTGGCTGAAGGTCCTGGACTGGATTCCATTCATGATACTGAAACAAGTGTATAGGATAGAAAGGAATAGGAGAATTTACTCAGAGCCCTATCTGAGACATAATGGCACAACACATAGAATTGCTGCTGCTGTTCCTTTGGGCGGTGAGCTAATTTATGATAAAGTGGATGCACGTAGTGCAGGCTATTTAATTAAGTTTACTCATAGGTCAACATTTTGAAAATGGCGATCGTCATGTGCCAGCATAGAGAGATCATTTATACCATACAACTAGCAATGATCCTCAGGCCTATTGCTAGGCATCTATGGGCCAGATTTGGCCCATCCCCACCAGCTGATTAGCTCTGATGCAGTGATTGCTCTTTGGGATCAAGTAAACAGTGCAATAGAACAGACAGAACATCCATATCTGGAGAGAATGATTCAGCTGGCAGAGGGTCTGGATGATTTTCTAACCCCCCCCCCCTCCCCTCCCCCTCCCACACAAAAAAAAAAACCACCAGGCGAATGTTAAATCAAGTTGCAACTGGCATCACTAGAATGGACACTCTTTGATGGCTGCTGATAAAGGGGACAGAACGTGTATGAGAATGTCCTGAGTGCAGCGATGTCAGTTCTTCATTCATTCACAAGACAACAGGATGGTGATGCTGATGATAATGACAGTAGTTTTCTAAAGAAAAGTAGTTTCTCAGATATGATTCTATTTATGCATTAGACGTCTTCAGTGTTGATAGTGTTTTGAGAATTTACATTTTTTATATAGAATGCCAATATTATTATTATTGTAGCTAGCAGTAGCTAGCATGCTTGCCTGCAAGTGGTGTGATCATGGGTTTATATTTACATCAAAGCAAACTCTCTCAACTCTGGATCAACTCAGCCTTCAATTCTTCTGCTTTTTTCTGATTTTTTAAAAGGGTCTGACACAATGCGTTGTAGTTTACAGTTAGTCTGCAGTATCTGAGTTGTTCAACCCAACATATCTGATTTCAACAAACTCAATTAGTTGCCTCTTATGACATGCTTGTTAGGAGGCAGTGGGTCTGTTCCCCCCTCCCCACAAACCAGGCAATGGAACTTACAGCGGGAAGTCTGGAATGAGTATCAGGAAACATTTTGAGAAATAAAGGTGGCAAGCATTATAATGACTACATCATATATGGAGTTCTTATAGGCTAATAAAACATTTTTTTTTAAAGAGGCGTCTGCATCATGTGTCTGTGGGGACATAAATTATTTACTGTTTCACTAAATTCATTAGGGGTTACCCTAATGGCCATCCACATAGAAAAGGTAGCAAAACTTTTAGATTGACATATAAATATGTTCTTTATCACAGTTAAATTATTTACTGTTTGGTAGCTGAGGTTCTTTCTCATGCTTTTTCAGAAATTCTGTAGGCTGAGGTACTGGGACCTTTGCTGGACCCATTGTCTTGTAATGAGCATGACCTGTCTGGAACTCCTCCTTAATATTCTGTCGAAACTTTGAATTGTACCTGAACACCAAGCAAGATTAGCTTTAATACCTTTAAGCATAACAAGTAATTTTAATGTGAAAAGCATTATTTTATTATGTTTGTTATGGTAAATAAGATTCTAAGAATATAGAGACCAGCCAGACAGAATAGTTTTTACTAATTAATAAGCAACATTTAACATTTGAGAAAAAGATTGCAATAAAAAAAAACAACAGTTTCCTGGATGTTGAAGTTTTCTAAACTTCTTCCAACTCTTCAGAGAAGAAATAAAATACAGCAAAACCTCCAAAGTTGACCACCTCCATTTGTCGACCACCTCCCGATGTTAACATTGTTTTCACTGATTGGACAGTCACCATATATTCTTGGTGGAAGATTCCCCTAATTGTTGACCACATCTGCTAGTTGTAGGTTAATTACTTTCACTATGACACACAAAGGTAATTTATCCTCTCTAACATGACCAACTGGTCTTAACCAGTTTGTGTACGTGTACTTTTCCTTAGTTAAAAAGTCAAGATCAGACCCTCAAAGAGTCCATGGTTAGAGTTTGCAGTGTTGATAACTTTCTTCCCAGTTTATGTGTCTGTGAGTGTTGCTTAAAGACAGCACTACCATATATTTTAATGTTACCACCAGTTATCAAGACATTATGGCCTAAAAAAAAATAATTCAAGAGTTGACATTAAAGGAAAAGATTGATCTTCTAAATTTTTTGGGAAACTAGCAGCCAAAGAAAGACAGCAAAACATTTTGTGGTTAGAAACATTCAAAACATCAACACAAGTATTTTGAGATATGATAAGCAGGACAGTTCTCCTCTATGGAGCAGAAACATGGAAAACAGACAGAAAGATAGAGAGCATGTTCAGAGGTTTCGAGGGAAGACTTCTCAGAAAACTGTTGGTGTTCACATGGGAAGATCAAATCAGCAATTCTAGATTACAAGATTATAACAAATGACAGACTTAAAAAATGTAAATGTAGAAATCAGAAACGAAGATCGAGGTGTACTGGACACGTTCTCAGAATGAAGAAAGGGAGATGACCAAGATAGGCAATGCAATAGACACCACAAGGACAGTGAGGAAGAGGCAGGCTCAGTGGCACTTGGGGGTGAACCTTTGAGGCTGAACTCAAGGCTACGTGAAGGACACAACTGGAGATAGAGAGGATGGCTCAGGATCAAATTGTATGGTGACAGTTTGTCTCTGCCTTATGTTCCTCTCGGCACAATGAGGATTGATTAATTGATGAGAGCAGAGCTTGACAGCTGAGTAGAATGAAAACTCCTTTTAATGAGGCCAATTAAACTTATTCACGCAAATGAGGGCAGATAATGACAGAATCTCTAGCCCATCATTTGAGAATATGCTAACAATTTGCTCAGGAATTTGAGATAGCAGAGGATTTCCAAGCATCAAGTAGCTGGCTCAAGAAATTTAAACTTGAACATGCGATCTCACATAAAATGTTGTGTGGTAAATCCAGTGATGTTTTAGAAGTGAAACAGTTCATCTAAATGTCCCTTTACTTTGCCAGAAGCTTCAAAAATGATGACATCTGTAATGCTGAAGAGCATGATCTATTTGTCAAGGTGATGCCTGATCTGAGCTTCATGAAGGGCGAAAAGTATAAGAATGGAAAAATTTTCAAAGATTGTTGCAGTTATGCTTTGTGCTAGCTCAGCCAGAGAGAAATTAAAGCCCTTTGTGATTTGTAAATTGGCAAAGCCATGCACATTCAAGAACCTGAAGCCACAGACCCTCCCCCTTTCCTGCTCTGTTTGAGGTGTGGGTAAAGGACATTGACCAAGAAATGAAGAAGAAGGATTGGCCTATTCTACTGATAGTAGACAACTGTCCTAGCCACTCACAAGTGGAACATCTCTTCTTCTTCTTCACTTCCTCTTTTACCGCTGTGGGTGTTGAGGGAGATATAAGGTTCTGTTTTTAGCTCTTCTGGCTGCCTCGACCATAGGCACATGGTGCCTCACTAACTTGATACTGAAATTTCTGCCACCAAAAGTGACCTCAAAAACACTCACTTATGACCAAGGCATAATCAAAATATTTAAAATGTGGATCATTATTAAAAGAAAGATATATCATCAGCCTGTGGAAGCAACTTCATCCGCTGCATCAGTTAATGCTTTGGATGATGTCCTTGGATCTCTTTAAAAATAATGTTTGTGCGTTGTTCAGTTCTGCTTGGGATAAAGTTCAGCCAAAAATGATACAAAAATGTTTTAAGACAGTCTGATTTGTCACAACCCAAGAGCATGACATCTTAGCTCCAGTGGACAGTGTATCATCAAATGAACGAATAGATCTTGAAGTTTTTTTTGAGGTGACAACCTGTAATGAACCAAATCTGTAATGAACCAAATCTGAAAAGTACAGACCATCATTACAGTGCAGGCAGCCAGCTAATGAAGTAACAGAAACGAGCAACAAAAATTGCAGTCTCTAAAAAAGAAGGCTTTCAGGCATCTAATAATACAGTTGAAGTTTTTTTGCTGTGGAAAAACGCCCAGGTATACTGAGTGGTGTAGCCACTGTTAGGAGGGCTTTCTCCACTTATGTTTGTAATAAGACTAAGATACAGACGATAATACCCCCCCCCCCCCCCCCCCCCCCCCCCCAATTAGATGATTAAACAGTGAAGAAACAGTTGTTGATGATTTAATCTGTTATGATTATGTATGATTACATATGTTGTTGTTTGCGTTCACCGGCTTTCAGCTATGCCGGAAAGACCTGATTTTTTGTGTGTCCATTTCTAGACTGGCTTTGCTCCAGGACCTGAGTTTTGCATATGTATCCATTCTACAGATCTTGCATATTTGTATGCAGACTGTTGGTTCCCAATTAGTCGCCTCTTATGACACGCTTGTTGGAGTCTATTCTCGTTTCCGCCACACTGGGATCCCAGAACCCACACAGGAATGATTTCATATGATACTGTAATCTTCAGTATAAGTTTTTCAAGGAAGTATAGTATCAGTATAATATGCCTTATTTTGTATGTTGACCACCTCCATGAGTTGACCGGTTTGCTACAGTCTCTTGGATGTCAACTATAGAGGTTCTACTGTATAAGAATTGCATTTTGGAATTCTATGAAACAAGATGTAATGGAGCAGTCCAACAGTCTGTATGTACAGGTGCATGTTTATAAATTAAAATGTAGAGATCTGCTATGCTAGTCCCCAAATTATATAAGTTATTTCTAGTCAACATCGGCTCTCCTTTAAATAACGATCGCTAGCTAGAAGGCGACGGCCGCTTAGTCGGAGTTCAGTCCCCTGGCTGCAGTGCAATTACGGAGTGGAAAAGAGGGAACAAAACAAATGATATAGTTACCTGTCATCCTAGGGTTAGGAATAGGGGTAGGGTTAGGGTTTGGGGTAGGGTTAGGGGTAGGGTTAGGGTGTGGGGTAGGGGTAGGGTTAGGGTTTGGGGAAGGGTTAGGGTTAGGCGTAGGGTTAGGGTAACATATCATGGAAACCACGCAAGGTTATCGCTCATTACGACATACAGATCCGCAGGTCTGATATCTACAGTCACTAAGTCGTGCGTCGGAAGAATGCGTTCGCTAATTTGAGTCGCAGCGCGTGGTCTACGAGACTCTTGCATTGCAAGAACGCGGTCGCTGTTGTCAGTCGCAGCGCATGGTCTAGCTCTAGCAGCCATGTCGACCTCACGTTGTTTTTTTTATTCGTGAGTGTTGTCCACTCTGTAATTGCACTGCAGCCAGGGGAGTGAACTCCAACTAAGCGGCCGTCGACGTCCAACTAGCGACCATTATTTAAAGGAGAACCAAAACTTCCTATCCCACTACATACAGGGTTAAATGGTAAAGTCTGAAACAAGTTAAAGAATTGAAATATCTAGGAATGATATTCTTGGATCATGGCAGAATTAAACTGGAAATATAAACAAAATGTCAATGAGTCACTGCATTTAAATAGCAACTAACCACTTGTAAGAAAATCAAAACATAAGTATGAATGCCAAGAAACCGATTTTAAACAGCTTATTAGTACCAACACTGCGTTACCAGTGACAAACTTGGACATTATCAATGGCTAAACTGCGTAAAAAAATTCAATTAACACCGGTGAGACAAGATGCCTGAGAGAGGAAACTTAACCACATGAGAAAAAATGAGAAATGAAACTATCAGACACACTGTGAGAACAAAACTGCACCATATTAATTAAGAAACAGAAAAATAGATCAAATTGTTCGGTCATCGTAAGAATGTTAGAATGCAGCCACAACATCTTGAACATGAATAACTACCAACACAGCTAAGAAGAATATGGATTGGAGAATTTTGTAAAAGACATTCTTTACCGACACAGAATTATGAGAATGCTATGATATTTCATTTGCCAGTGCTCTATGCCTCTGCACATCAAGCAATGTAAAATGGGATCTTGAAAATGGATCGCAAAACTATTCCCCTACGACGCTGACGGAGAGCTAGCTTGGAAATTGACGATGCGATGATTGATAGTATATACAATGTTTACCGTTTTTGTTTAATCTCTTTAGTTTCTTCAACTTCCAGTAAATTATAAATGGAAGGTTCGTCAAACGAAGTCATTGTGTTGTCTGTGTGTGAAAAAACCTGATTTTTCATTGAACTGTCTACACTTCCCCCCGAAAATGGCGTCAATGGCAACAAATCAATGGTGAAATGTTGACATGTCGTCACGGTGACCGACAGGGGAAACTATTCTTGATTCACATCAGATGTTGATCATCATCACCACACTCCTTGCATTTATATAACAAAATATGAACCTATTTGGTGAGTGAGGACTAGCATCACAGCACTATAGACAGATACATAGGTGCTCCGATCTCCTTCTCAGCAACCACACAAGCGTAACAAATCTGATTACGCCCGTTCTTGAGTAAAGTTGAGTCAAGACTTGACATCACAGCACTCGAGCATTTCCATGCGTGCTCTGTCCTCATCTTCAGCAGCCAGCGCAGATTTCTGGTACTGATGGTACCGGTCACAGTCTGGTTTTATGTCCGTCTTGCCTTTCCTCTGAGTGTAATGCGCCGGCCAGGCCCTCTGGTTACACCCAGGTCCCTCATTCTCTCCTGGCCATTTTCATCTTGTTTCTCTACTTCCGTTGCTTGGTCGCAAAGGGCCTTGACCACATCTGCCTTGTCATGTAACAATTCACCCAGTGGTGCAGATCCAGCCAATATGTCTGCCTGTTCATTACCCACTACGCTGGCATGGCCTGGAGAAAAGATCCAAAGTATGCTCACTACCGTGAACTTCCCAATGAAGCTCGAAGCCTTCAAATTTCTCAGCATGCCTTCAGAGTCTGTTACAATTACGACACGTGTATGCATCTTGCTCTCCAGCCAACGAAAAGCTGCAGTTACTGCCTTCGCCTCCATTCTCATGCTAGATGTTGTGATGTTGTATGCTGGGATGTCTTGAACTAAAGATTTTCCATTGGCATTCGCTACAAAACACCCAAGCACTTCTCTTTTCTCTCAACACTGAACCATCTGTATAGACAATGACATTACCTGGGTGTGAATGGTCGTGAATTTTACACCCGTTCTATGTTGATCAGCTAGACGCCTTGTAGCCTTGGTGAAATATTAAGACCTCACTACTCCAGCGTTGCACCCCCATATGTCTGGCCAAAATACTGAGTCCTGATCTTTCTTGCGATATGCAACTCGCATGGCATTAATGACATCGTTCCTGTCCAGTGCTGGGTCAATCGTAGTAACCGCCTTGTCTGCCGCCAGATAATCTGCACGCTCCTTGAACACCTGCATACCCGGCACAAAAATAAAGGTTAGGCGAGTTAATTACGATGCGTTTAATAAAGACATGTCTGATGAAAGGGGCCAGCATTGTCTTAAGGATATTCATTGAATCACTTAGTATGCACGCATGCGTGAATTCTTGAATACCCAGCCATGTCTGGTCCCCCCTCTCTCTCCCCCCCCCCGAGGTCACGGGAGCCCATTGCGGTATGGGTCTACTTGGGGGAGGTAGTCATGTTTTTCTAAAAACCATCCTGCGCGAATTCTAAACCAAGACCTTAGGACTTGTAGAAGAGCGGCTGTCTGCTACGGTACCGCAGCTCCCCAGGCGTATGATGTAAAATATACGGTAACTGACTGTCCTGAATTTGATAGAATAAGACCCAGACAGAAAGCACTTTATATAGGTCCACAGAGATTAGGGAGGGAGAGATGCGCGGCTTTGAAGAGTGGGTGAACCTGGTACATGGAGCCTAAATTCGGTTAGATGTAGCAGGAAATGGCAACGAAAAGGATTATAAATGGACAATTAAAAAAACGTGAAGTGGTGGTGGAATTCAAATTGGGTATGTAAAAATGAGGAGTTGCCGTGGCGGATCGGCTAGACGCTCGCCTGTGGATCGGAATGTCGTGGGTTCGCTTCCTGGAGGAGCTGGACTTTAAAAAAAATGACCTTGGTTCCCAGGTCGACCCAGCCTTGAGTGGGTACCGGGTGAAGTCCCGGGAAATAAAGGCGGCCGGCATGATACTGACCACATCACCCATCTTGTGCCGATTAGTCTATAAAATATAGGTACAACCCTATACGCCTAAAGACGTGTAAAAGGGTCTTTTACTTTTACTTTACTATGTAAAAATATGTCAAATAATGTCAGTGATAAAAAGAGTGTGAATGTGGAGGCTTCCATAACCACGGAGAATTCATCAGTGTCTGCAGGTCATGGTGCAAAGGAGTTTGCCGAATGATATGGTATACAGATAAAATGGGTGAAGCCAAGATCGCCAGGCAGAATGTCAAAGAAGATCCGTCAAAAAGAACCGGCGACCTGAATTGCCACACTTTAAAGAATATACTTAGAAAGTGATCAGAGTAGTAATAGACTAAAAGACTCTAAGTGCAATGTGAATAATTTGTCTGCAAACTAACTAATCATTCAACCAGTCAACTTACCAATCAGCCGGCTAAGTAACGGAATCGTTGACTGTTTGACTGATAAACTAAATTACAAGCTAACGCCAATGTTGACATTGTTTTGTGAATGTACAGAGCTTCTGGCATTTCAGTAACTATTATATTATCTTTCATCACTGCACACGCCTCTGGAGTTTTATCTTCGATGTTAAATATTTTAGCTTGTTAGGGGCGTCAGCACGAAGACAATGGGGGAGGGGGGGGGGTGTTCCAATTCATTTCTTGTAGCCACAAAGGAAGATGTAGACCCACGTAGACTGCTAAAACTATGTTTTTGATCACGATGCACAGATACTGCAACCATACTGTAAACACAACACACCGAATCAAATGCCGTTTAAATGGCGATTGCAGAAGAAGAAGAAGGAGGAGGAGAAGAAGAAGAGGAAGACGAGGAGGAGGAAGAGAAGGAAAAATAATAATAATTATAATAATACTATTAAGAAAAAGAAATAATAATAATAAAAAGAAGTGAAGAAAAGGGGGAAGAAAGAAAAAGGAGAAGAAGCAAATGAAGAAGAAGAGAAAAAGGAAGAGGGAGAGGGGGAAAAGAAGAAGTAGGAAAAGAAGAAGAAGAAGAAGAAAAGAAGAAGAAGAAGAAGAAGAAGAAGAAGAAGAAGAAGAAGAAGAAGAAGAAAAAGTAGAAGAAGAAGAAGAAGAAGAAAAAGCAAGATTAAAAAGAAGTCAACCAAAGTAAAACTTCGTATTATCTTTAATTTAATTTTAAACTGTAAAGCATCTGAATGCGAGCTGTTTACAAAATCTTCACCCTAATCCTCATGATCATTCTTTTCACCATTCTCATCATAATTCTCATCATTACCATCACCACTACCATTATCGTCAGCACCACCACCACTACCATTATCGTCATCACAATCAAGTGCCATGCCAGCTAGCCTGGATAATCATGCTTCTCCACTTCACATCTCGCGAGCACCAACGGCGTGCATCACTTCTTATGTTGATACCTTTACAATCAATATCAAAACAACATCCCAAAGCTTCTATCACTGTCTTCTTTTGTCTTCCGTTTCACACATGTTTGAAGGTGTGTGTGCGAGCGGGCACGCAAAGACAGAAGAGGAAAAACACACGAACAGTTGTTTCCATCTATTTTTAACACCAATTCAACTAAATTCAGTGCATTTCCCCTATAGAACATATGTATGAAACATATGTATGTCGGCTCTGTGGCTAAGTATATGCAAACGCTTCGTAATGCCTGGATGCCGGGTTCTATCCCAGCTGCGGGCCATGCGCCCTGTGTTGGTTTCGACAGTGGTATCAAGAAAGCCGACCGTCCAGGTAATAGCAAACTAGCGGACGTAAATTTGCCTAGAAAACCCACACAACAGCCAGGGGCTGTTGGGGTTGGTTCTGCAACGTCCTGTGAAGGATACGCAACTAACCCAACATATCAACTAAATGATATGCGTAAAAAGAAGCTTAAAAAGAGATCTTATTTTCATAATACAGTGGTATCAAGAAAGCCGACCGTCCAGGTAATAGCAAACTAGCGGACGTAAATTTGCCTAGAAAACCCACACAACAGCCAGGGGCTGTTGGGGTTGGTTCTGCAACGTCCTGTGAAGGATACGCAACTAACCCAACATATCAACTAAATGATATGTGTAAAAAGAAGCTTAAAAAGAGATCTTATTTTCATAATTGGAGTGGGGGCCTAGACTTTTTACACATTAAGGGATTGGTCGTATAGAGTGGGGGCCTCGACTTTTTACTCATTAAGGGATTGGTCGTATGGTTACCCCCCCCCCCCCCCCCAACACTTTATAATTAGTCTGTCCCCAGATTTACGGGACCCCTGACTTCAGGATGCAGCGACTAAAAGCAACAGAACCCTTGCGTGTATTTAGTAAGCTTACATTCACAAGTTCGTGTCTAGTTTTTTAACACATTCTTGGCTTGTCGCTGGGGTTTCATTACTTTAGAATGTCTGCTTTTGTGCGCTGTTCTTTAGAGTTAATGCGAATTTCAGTGTGTTTCTGAAGGAGGAGCAGCCAAAAGAGCGACTGCAGTGCTAGCACACTTTCGTTAGAAGCATGTTCCATCCTAAGGTGATGACAACTGTTGGTTTAGTTGTGCAAGCATAGACATCTTAACCTGCACAGTTTTTGGTATCTACGCTAACCAAGCGGCCTCGCATCCTCAGGCTTAATCAAACCCTCTGCCTAAATCCCGAACAGCTTTAAAATGAGTAAATAGAGCCAGTATTTAGGTAGCATAATTTATATATTTTTTATTGTATTTATTTGTGTCTTACTACCTAGTTTATGTACATGCACCATATGCCTGCTTTAGAAAAGCTGCTGCGTTTTAAAACTTGCACATTTATCATATCTGAAACTTGTACGATGTTGACATATACAAGTGTTAAGTACAGATTCAATTTAGAAGCGCAAAACAGTCAGAACGTAAGGTTATTAATGCGTTAAGTTTTGATGGTCTCCTGATGTTCTTGAGCTTTAGGTCGAAGAGCAATAATGCTGTTTGCTCGAGATTCGACAGAATACATGCCATCAGACAAGTGGAACAGGTTGTTGTGTGCGCTGGCTTTCATTTGGGAATTATCTGCTCGTGCGTTCCGGCTTTGGCTGTGATCTGAATAAGTGAACATTTATTTGTTAAGGACATTGGTACAGTCATGAAAATCTTCTGTCCTCTTTAACTAACTAACTAACTAACTAACTAACTAACTAACTAACTAACTAACTAACTAACTAACTAACTAACTAACTAACTAACTAACTAACTAACTAACTAACTAAACTAACTACCTAACTAACTAACTAACTAACTAACTAACTAACTAACTAACTAACTAACTAACTAACTAACTAACTAACTAACTAACTAACTAACTAACTAACTAACTAACTAACTAACTAAACTAAACTAACAACTAAACTAAACTAACCAACCAACCAACCAACCAACCAACTAACTAACTAACCAACCAACCAACTAACTAACTAACCAACTAACCAACCAACAACTAACTAACTAACCAACCAACTAACTAACCAACCAACCAACCAACTAACAACTAACTAACTAAAAACAACCAACCAACCAACCTAACCAACCAACCAACCAACCAGCTAGCAACCAACCAACCAACCTGACTGACTGACTGAATGACTGAAACTAACTAACAACCAACAACCAACTAACTAACTAACTAACTAACTAGCTAGCTGACTGACTGACTGAGCTGACTGACTGACTGACTGACTGACTGACTGACTGACTGACTGACTAACTGACTGACTGAACTGACTAACTAACTAACTAACTAACTAACTAACTAACTAACTAACTCTAACCAACCACCTAAGTATAAGCGGGTGCTTAATGAAAATTTGACTGAGTAAAATTATATGATTTAACCGCGAGACGAGACTCACTGCCCCCTAATAAACGGACGAAGAAAATCTGCAGATAAACTAACACAGAATCAAAACTCTTGCATTTTTACAAACATGAACTTTTTTAAGAGGAAATTTTTTTTAATTTGTAAAGTTGATAGAACAGAAAGTGACTGATTAGACCAATCTAAATCAAAGAAAAGGAGGGGGGCTTCAAACAAAAGCCTTACATTTGTGTGTGTGTGTGTGTGGGGGGGGTGGGGGGGGGGGAATGTAAGGACAAATATATAATTTTAGATGTAACACCATTGCGATCACTGCAAATGCTCTAGGTCGATAAAGTGCTGCATTTTTAGAGAAAAATAAAATCTCTTGGTGTAGCCACTCTTGCTCCACATTCTGTAGCTCTTCATCGGACAGAAAATTCTTCCATCCAAATGACTCTTTGACTTGTCCAAACATTTTTGAAAATGCCGTATGCGCCGATAAGGTGAAAAGAGTCTTATGCTTTGTCTCAAAGCAATAGTAATTACTGGGAAAACTTTCAAGAGTGCATATAATAGCACTAGAACGAATTTCAAAGGTGTTAAATCGCGTACACAGGTTTCATAGGTCACATGGCACATCTTCCTTTAACATTCACAAAACAGTTAACACATGATGAGATTAGCCTGCGACGGCCTCTGAAGAGGAGGCCGCGGTAGTGCAGTCGATATTAGACTCGTTTTCAAAACCAGCTGCGACTCGCTGCAGCCCATGGCCGGTGTTCGAAACCGAGCGGTTACCGGGGTTCGCCTAGCCTCTAGGAAATGGGTACCAGAGTTAACACTCTAGGGTAGATGGAGGAACGTCGCTATAGCTACGAAGTTTCATGCGGAAGGCGACACAAGGGAACAGCTTCTTATCAGCTGTCCGTACCGGTGGCAAAGCACTTATGGTTTACAACCGTGTGCAATGACGCTGGGTCACATCTCCCGACTTTATCTTTAAAGGACACGCAACTATAACTTGTTACCATGCATTCACTGTATATATTTACCATTACATCTGGAGCCAAATACGTTTTCGTCCATGTTCTCCTGAAATCGATGACCATTCTTTGTGGGCATGAACGGGTTGAGACAGGAGGACGGCATCGGGGAGCTCAGTGCGGGAGTCCAGTCCACGTTAATGTTCCCGTGAAAATAGAACCCGGGCATTGGCACGCTGCTGATGGAGGCCATCTTGCATGAGGCACCAGAAGCCGATGAGGGAAGTTGTGGTGGAGGTTTTGCTTTCGATGCTGGCAGTGCTGTCATTAGAAGAGACACAAAAGCTTGTCTACATATGAGTGTTAAATACATACAAACTGTGGGTCAGAAAGCTCCATGGCCATGTAAAAGACTCAGACAAATATATCCGAACACTTCGATCGGTTTACATCAAAGGGCAAAGTACGCAAACTTAAAAACTAAAAAGGAAACATGGAACACCAGAAATGCGTAACAATATATATTGTATATATGTATATATATATATATACACGCATTTCTGGTGTTCCATGTTTCCTTTACAGTTTTTAAGTTTGCGTACTTTGCCCTTTGATGTAAACCGATCGAAGTGTTCGGATATATATATATATATTTATGTCTGTCTGTCTGTCTGTCTGTCTGTCTGTCTGTCTGTCTGTCTGTTTGTCTGCCTGCCTGCCTGCCTGCCTGCCTGCCTGCCTGCCTGCCTGCCTGTCTGTCTGTCTGTCTGTCTGTCTGTCTGTCTGTCTGTCTGTCTGTCTGTCTGTCTGTCTGTCTGTCTGTCTGTCTGTCTGCCTGCCTGCCTGCCTGCCTGCCTGCCTGCCTGCCTGCCTGCCTGCCTGCCTGCCTGCCTGCCTGCCTGCCTGTCTGTCTGTCTGTCTGTCTGTCTGTCTGTCTGTCTGTCTGTCTGTCTGTCTGTCTGTCTGTCTGTCTGTCTGTCTGTCTGTCTGTCTGTCTGTATGTGTGTGTATGTGTGCGTGTGTCTATATCACACACACACACACACACACACACACACACACACACACACACACACACACACACAGAAGTTTAAAAAAAGAAAAGAAAAAAAAATAGGGAGACATACCCAGTTACAGACATAATTACACTAAAGAAAATTGAGCGGATTATTTTATCCCTGCACGATTGAGATTGCCGAAACTATTAATGAAGCGAATTTTCAATAAGAGGCCGCTGGTTTGATCACTGGGACAAGAGTGTATGACAGTCAACTATTAAAATGGATGGAGACTTGTTGAAGAGCCGCAACTAAACATTGACTGCAGTCACTCATAGTTACGTCATCACTGTAGATACTGGTGTATATAATTTATTACAGTGCAGAGAGATATTACATTTAAATTTAGTGCACTGACGTTCAGACCTCCCCAGCCATGGAGCAGTTTGCAACTGATAGAGTGAGACTGGCGTAGATACTTTTTTTTTCCCGACGAGCTACCAGAGTAACGTCTGAATGGAAACTGTTTTAGTTTACAGTCTGGACTACATTTATGTGTTATACCGTGTCAGCTAGTGCAACAGAGAACACTCAAATTAATTTACTGCTGTTAGCAAGGGGCTTTGCACACACACACACACACACACACACACACACACACACACACACACACACACACACACAGAGAGAGAGAAATAGAGAGAGAGAGAGAGAGAGAGAGAGAGAGAGAGAGAGAGAGAGAGAGAGGTACACATACCGTAAATGTAATAAAGATCTTGAACAAATATAATATTGTGGTATATGTGTGTGTGTGTGTGTGTGTGGGGGGGGGGGGGCAGGTTTTAAAAAAAGGGGTGGGGTTATGATGGACACTGGTAAAGCGTAAACTGGGGAACCAGGATATCCCGCTACCATAGACTGTGTACACGCTGATGATCATACCATTTCGATTTCCTTTAATGTTCTATACAATATTTGACAGTTTTGTGTGCTGTCCCAGTTTTATTTGGCGTTGTGACTTATACGTGTCTTACAAAAGCTGCAGGAGTAACAAGAAGAGGGGGAAAATCCAAAACTAACACATTGGAGAAAAAAAATTAGGACTGAAAACATTCATACAATTCAATAAAGAGCAACACAATAGATGATTCAATGAAATGACGAGAATGTCCATGCGCCAACCAATTACCATGCAGTGGAAACATGATTAGCACAGCTTAGGAGGAAGACTATGCACCATAAGGAACGACGTCATCAATAACAGAATTATAAAAATGAAGATCAGCATTTATACGATGTACTAGAAAGAGCACGCGTAAGATTCTTACACACATCTTAATTTCACCCCCCCCATCCCAATTCCCCAACGCTTTGATGAGATAACTGAAGAAAGAGAGGAAGAATTGTTACCTCTTTTTATTTATTTATTTATTTATGTTCTGTCCAAACAAATCGATTTATCTAACAATATTTTACATTCAACTTCATTTTGTTACCTCTATTTATTTTTTTTTTTCATCGAACACCGGCTGTGAATTCCAGTGGAAGGTCCCGGTTAATCGTCCGCTTGGACTTTTGGCTTTCACCTGGACCTGATTTTTGAGTGTACAACCGTTTTTCATTTCCCTGCCTCTTGGGCAGCTGTACGCCGACTTCGAAGGAAGACGTCAGGCCTATTTCTAGGGTGACTGTGGCCATTGTTTTGTGTGGGTCGAGACTTTGCCTGATTTGTGTGGTGTCCGCCTTGTCTCCTTCGCCGCAGGTATTGCCCCCGGAGTACCCCTTTGGGGCAGCCCCCTGTGGAACAGTTGGCCCTCAAGGGGAAGGCAGGGGCAGATCATGGGCATTCCCCGCCATCCAAGGAGGCTTCCATGCATGCAGAGCCGGCACATGGCGCTCTGGTTCTGGGGCTCACCCAAGGAATCGTCACGTCCTGCACATGCCTGCTTAACCTCAACAACCGTATCAGGTCTCCCGCTCGACAGGGGCTGCGCCCTCTGGAAGTCAGCGGGGAGCAGCCCGTTGGTTTTGGACTTTTTGTGACCACACAGATAGGTACATTAGCCCGACAGAATTTCACATCCTGAATCAGGCATATCGTTATCAGTTTTGTCCCAACACTCGGGCGAGTGGGGTCTTTGGGTGTGGACATTCGGCCTCTTTCAGTTCAGTGCAAATTTTGATGGTCAGATTTTGATCCGTATGATCTAGTTTTGTCGGACATTTAGGCTTAGCCCTCCGATGGGTGGTTGCTGTTGTGGTGTACCACAGCGCGGTGACGACGACACTGAGGGTTAATCGAGGATGTACGTGACTGGCCAGCCTATGGATGGTTGCTGTTGTGGTGCACCTCAGTGCGGTGGCGACGACACTGAGGGCCAACCGAGGATGCACAAGGATGGCCAGCCCATGTATGGTTGCTGTTGTGGTGCACCTCAGCGCGGTGACGACGACACTGAGAATTAACCAAGGATGAGCATTGAGCAATGTTCTCTTTACTCAGCAGTCTTTTAACCAAGGGTTGTAATTTTAGCTGTACTTTTGTCTAACCTACTCATGTTCCTAATAATTTTTGATAACATTTTTCACCCAAGCGTTTGGGGGCGGGCTGATGAGAGCCACAAGGACACATCACCTCTGGGGGCCGCCAAACTCCGAGATCCCCTGACAGCTCTGTTAATGCTCATTTGAGACATTATCCGTGGCGCACGACGAGGACGTGCTGTAGGGGTCTTGCGTGAGGTTCCGTACAACCAGGATAGTAAAGGACTGGCGCCCGAGTGACGTACGGAGTATCTCCTTATACACATCATGTTGGACTTAACTTCCCCTCACGCCTGTGACATAAATCACCGCGCCACTTTATTTATTTATTTATTTATTTATTTATTTATTTATTTATTTATGTTCTGTCCAAACAAATCGATTTATCTAATAATATTTTACATTCAACTTCATTTTGTTCCTAATTCACATAGCCATCTGTTGCTACTATTCTAGCTTCCAGATGAGGAAATGCAACGGTGTTTGACTCACCATGGCAAATAACGTCATTGGCTGATGCACTTTTATGGTCATCTTTCTGTTGTTTTCGCCATTTTGCTCGTCTGTTCTGAAACCATACCTGAAAAGCAAAAAGGAAGACAAAAACTGTTGGTTGTGCGATCATGTTTAATAGTAAGGCATCAGTTAATATGATTACATAGTTGCACACAGGGCTGTGTTTGGGAATGTACAACGTGTGCGGCTGCACAGGGATATATTTCGAGTAAAACAATTTTAAGGTGAAAAAAAAAAAAGCAACCAATAATAATGACTAATTAAAACAGAGATTTATGTGATATAACTTTTTAGTGGGTTATTAAACTGTAGTGGTTATTTTACTGTGTCTTTATCACATATTTATGTCTTTAGAATAATTTGTGAATGCTTAACTTGCACGTTCGTTTCATCTGTTGCGAAATGTATTTAGTTAGGTTTGAAAACTTCCGTACACGCAAATTTGTGTTATTAAATTCATACTACTATACTCATTTCCTGAACTCACGAAAATTTGTGCTATACTCTCATACTACTATACTCATTAACTGAACACAAACAAATTTGTGTTATACTATCATACTACCGTACTCATTACCTGAATACAAGAAAATGTGTGTTACACATTACGTGAATACAAGCACGTTTGTGTTATACAATCAATGTACTATACACATTACCTGAATAAAAAAAATAAAAAAAACAATGTGTGCTATACTCTCATACTACTATACTTATTAACTGAACACAAACAAATTTGTGTTATACTATCATACTACCGTACTCATTACCTGAATACAAGAAAATGTGTGTTACACTATCATATCACTATCCCAATTACCCGAACACAAGTAAATAAACCGTATACTAATTTTCTGAACTGTTACTCAAGTTAACTACCTGAACTGTTACTCAAGTTAACTACCTGAACTGTTTTTACTCAAGTTAACTACCTGAACTGTTACTCAAGTTAACTAGCTGAACTGTTTTTACTCAAGTTAACTAGCTGAACTGTTACTCAAGTTAACTAACCTGAACTGTTACTCAAGTTAACTACCTGAACTGTTACTCAAGTTAACTACCTGAACTGTTACTCAAGTTAACTACCTGAACTCGAGCCTCAGTCAAGCCAATCTTGAGAGCCAGTTCTTCACGAAAGAACACATCCGGATAGTGGGTTCTCTGGAAGGCACACTCAAGTTCTTCTAGCTGTGAGCTGTTGAAAGTTGTGCGGTAACGGCGCTGTTTCCTGCGCACTGAATTACCTGTAAATAACAATTTATATATTAAAAAAATTAAAGATTTCGATTACGCCAATTGTCTACCGGGCATATTTTGGGAGATCCATTGTTTTAATCGATCAATCTGCACCAGACTGCTGATATGATAATCACGCCCGCTGCCTTTACTTCCTGTGATATACAAATTCCACGTAGACAATGTTATACTTAGAGCCAGGAAAGGTCTGACAGCACTCAAGGTGCTAGCAGCAGCTGATATTGAACAACGCCTACTTTTCTTTCTCTATCGAGGGCTTGTATTAAGCGTTATTGACCATGGTATTGGCCTCCTCACTGTCAGCAAAACCCAGCTAGAAAGACTGGACCGAGTAGGCTCAAGGTGCTACAGGCGAGGTAATATCCCAGAGTAGCTGTAGACATAGATTACACTTTGCACGAAGTTTTTAGACGCAGTCCAACAGCGGCTGATAAGAGGAAAGTCGTCAATGGCTCAGGCAGAAGACACAAACAAAAAGGTTGGCATCGTAGAGAATATTAGGCGAGAAGAGGAAAAGGGCCACATCTTCCAGCGGACAGTCAGATTTGTGTCGAGTCATAATCACGCTGAGCCGAGAGTGCAGAGAATGGCAAGCAGGTGCTATGAAAGTGGAAATTTAGCAATTAATTCAAGATAATGCTCGCTCAGAGGATGTGATGATTTACACAGACGGTTCAGTGTCAAGAGGAAAAAAAAGTGCTTGGGGTTCTTGGCAAAAGTTAATGGCCGACGTTTGGTGCAGGAGAGCCTAGCATATGATACCACAACATCCAGCCTAAGAATGGAGGTGGAGGCGGTCACTGTAGCTTTCCGCTTGTTAGAGAGCACGACACAAACACGCATCATGATTGTAACTGACTCAGAAAGCATAAAGAGGAAGGTCAGGACAGGCATGCTTCGCGCAGAGTGGGATGTTTCGCTTGGGAGGTCACGGGTGAGGAGCATTGTCTGGATCTTTTCTCCGGGCCATACCGGTGTGTTGGGAAATGTACAAGCGGACTGGCTGGCTCTGCACAACTTGGTGGAATCTAATGCATGCTAAGGCAGACGTGGTTAGTGCCTTGTGGAAGAGCCTGTACAGTTCAGAGGAGCAAATGAATAATCACAGTCTAGCGAGAGTGATGCAGTTGGTTGGAGTGACGAGGGTTTCTGGCCGATACGCGACGCTCAGAAGGAAAGGCAAGACGGACGTATAAACAGATTGCGACTGGCACCCCAGATATTAGAACTCGGCGCTGGCTGCTGCAGATGGAGATGGAGCGCTTATCGGAATGTACCTAGTGCAGTGATGTCGGTTCTTGAATTAGCTCAACTGAACTCAAAGGTTGAAGATGGTATCTAAGATTGCTCTTTTTGCCATCAGCACTGAGACGTATTTTATTTAGTCTTGCGGTGTCAAACCTTCAGGTTCTGTTGGTGGGCCATCTAGGTTTAGATCTTTTGATTTCGGGGTGTGAAATATTTCAGGGAGCAGCCCGGAGATGATAAACGGCACGCTCGCAAACAGAAGAAGTGGTGTGTACACGTGAGGCATGGAAAATAAGCAGACAACGTGCTATAGAGGAAGGATTGTCGTTTCAACATGTCATGTCCTAAATTAATCTGTAAAACCATTTTTCTGTTTCTTTAAAGCGCATATATACAAGACTGAAAAAGAAAACGTATACCGTAGGAGAACAAAGCACTAAATCGCAGAGTACTAGCTCATGCGGTTATAGTCTGTTCCAGAAGTTGTGCTTAACTGAAAAAAAAAAAAAAAATCAGTAACCGTTCGGTGTAAATTATTAGAATATGGCATGCAGCCTGTTAAAAATGATTTTCTTTGAATATATCTATATATATATGATATATATATATATATATATATATATATATATATATATATTTAATATATTCTAACGAGGATACGATTAATAGTTGTATGCCAGATTTTTAACAACTTACACCAAACGGTTACTAAGTTACTTATTTTTGAAGCATATATATATATATATATATATATATATATATTATAATATATGATATTATGTATATATAATATATACACACACATTTATAAATGGACACGGATTTAAAAAAATCAGCATGCCTACAATTAAACCCAGTAACGGGAACTTTTTAAAACACTACAATGTAAGCGTTTCTTTGCATCGTTTAACTATCAGGTGGTCATCTCCAGCATAAGCCTCCTGAGAGTTACATAAACAATGTGTTTTTAATTAATCACTACGCATGGCTGCACATGTGAATTAATTTCCAGACAATCTCCACGCCTGTGTCCACGGAACAATATTTTCTACTTTGAAAAGGGGGGGGGGGAAGGGACGGCGGGGTGGGGGGGGGGGGTTGACTGGGGGGGAAAACCGTGGTGGGGGGGGGGGGGGGGGGGTTACATATATTATTAGTTTTTAAAAAAAACGAAGAAATTCGTTGCTTGAAAAAAAGGAAAAAAAAAAAAAAAAAAAAAAAAAAAAAAAAAAAAAAAACAGCAACACCTATGCAATTGTGAATTATGTTATCATACAGACATGAGACATCTAAAGCCGCAGGAATTCGTATTGATCTGTACAGGAGTTTTCTAATTATTTCTTTAACTGTGAGGACAAGACTTTTGAAACGCACTATTAAAGTACGAAGAAACAGTACATTATGTCCACCGTTTGGAGAGAAGCCTAATAGTTATCACATTTCCAGACATTCGTCGTTGACAGCACGTAGAAAAAAATAATTAATTAAACTGGAGACAATTTCTTGGCGCTGCCCACAGAACAATCCGAGCCCTTAACATACAACATTCTCTGAAATGTTCCTATGACAAATTAAGTTTGCATCTTTTGCTATTAAATTGTGGTTAATTACATTACACTTTGATTGTATCGTCTCCTGGTTAATCACGTTACGTAAAACGATCTCTATAAAATGATCAAAACATCAGCACTCGCCACGTTCAACGTCACAAACCATTGCAACAAATATGGCTTCAAATTTTAACTTTGACAAACGTAAATAACTCACGAGGTTTCAGCAACATGTTTACTGCAAAATCAAACAAATACACACGTAGACGCACGCGTGCACGAACGCGCGCGCGCGCGCACATACACACACACACGTATCCATGTACACAAGCACAAAGGAAAATGACACAAAAGGTCGACAGCGAGTGCGGTAAAAAAAATAAGAATTGACTTAAGGACAGCTAAATGTGAGGTGTAAAACTGAACTGACTACAGTACCGCTGACTGTGTGTGAGGTGTGAAACTGAACTGACTACATGACCCCTGACTGTGTGTGAGGTGTGAAACTGAACTGACTACAATACCGCTGACTGTGTGTGAGGTGTAAAACTGAACTGACTACAGTACCGCTGACTGTGTGTGAGGTGTAAAACTGAACTGACTACAGTACCGCTGACTGTGTGTGAGGTGTAAAACTGAACTGACAACAGTACCGCTGACTGTGTGTGAGGTGTAAAACTGAACTGACTACAGGACCGCTGACTGTGTGTGAGGTGTAAAACTGAACTGACTACAGGACCGCTGACTGTGTGTGAGGTGTAAAACTGAACTGACTACAGGACCGCTGACTGTGTGTGAGGTGTAAAACTGAACTGACTACAGTACCGCTGACTGTGTGTGAGGTGTAAAACTGAAATGACTACAGGACCGCTGACTGTGTGTGAGGTGTAAAACTGAACTGACTACAGGACCGCTAACTGTGTGTGAGGTGTAAAACTGAACTGACTACAAGACCGCTGACTGTGTGTGAGGTGTAAAACAGATCTGACTATGGGACGACCGACTGTGTGAAAGATGAAACACGGAACTGATTATGAGACGACTGCGTGTAAGGTGTAAAACGGAACTGACTATGGGACAACTTCGTGTGTGGTATAAAACGGAACTGACTTTGGGACGGCGGACTCTGTGTGTGTGCACAACGGAACTGACTTTGGGACGGCCGACTGTATGTATAGTGTTAAAACGGAACTGACTTGGAGTTATGAGTTGAATTATCTTCACAGCACTCCGGACATATCCATAGGCGCTCAGATTTCCTTCTCAACATAGTCATCAGCGTCACGCGGTTAATAGTGCCAGTCATATGCTGGTTAACAAGACTTCGTGGGTGTCTGTTGAGCTTCTTATGCTTGGCTGTGCCGATCTTTAGTCCTCTTTCTCGAATTCTTAGCAATGATGTGGACACGTTGCTTCCAAAATCCTCAGAATATCCTATCTCTCAAAAGGCATGCACAATGTCTGCGTGATCCATGGGCCGGCCATCCTCAAATTATGCGGCACCTGCCAGTCTATCAGCTCTCTTATTACCAACAACACTTGCATACCCTAGGACAAATTTGAAGGCAACTGCACATACAGGAGAGTTTTGCAGTGACTCAGTCCACTGTTTTTGTAACCAGCCTGCCTCGGCTCGCCGGATCATGCTCAAAGAATCACTCAGCACGCACACACGCATGAATAGTCCTGTTTTTCTAACCACATGAAAGCTTGTGTCACCGTCATCACCCCCA
The DNA here is from genome assembly GCA_905116865.2 of Candidula unifasciata. Lineage (NCBI taxonomy): Eukaryota > Metazoa > Mollusca > Gastropoda > Stylommatophora > Geomitridae > Candidula > Candidula unifasciata. The sequence continues at coordinate 880,501 of CAJHNH020007556.1, forward strand.
TCGTTCTATTGCCGATAGTCACGGAGAGGACACCTTTGGCTTCTTGAACTGTTCTGCCTGAAGAGCGAGCTGTAAATGCCCATGCCCTCTTATGTCCTCATATAACGGACCCGCCTGTGAAGATCACCACGTCTGTCTCATCTGACTTGTCACTGACAAGCGCGCATACCTCGGCGTTGACAGCAGCGGGATTCAGCTTTCCACAACTCCTATCAAGCGTCACGACACAGAATACAAGTTTGGGCGCTTTAGACGCTGGTGTTCATTTCTCACCTGGATGGACATTTGTAAGTCTGCAGACCTGCATGATGACATCTTCTGTCCAACCCAACCATGATTTGCCCCTTTTGAGCTTGTTGCCCTTTTTTCCAGGATAGCATGTTGTGCAAAGTGGTGCTTTAGATTTGAGCTTATTTTTAGCGGTGGAAAACAGGAGCTGACTAATGTTTATCTGTTTGTGACTTCAAAAACATTAACTGACTGATGTTTTCCAGTTTGCTGTTGGTGAACAAGTATACTATTTAAGGTGTGTCTGAACCTGTTGCAAATAGGTTAAGAGCTGAGAGTCTAAGAAGAAGCATAATTTAATATAGGCGATGGCTTCAATGGTCCTACAATTTAATGCTACGATTGTTGAAAACTTCTTAATGCGTGTGTTTGTTGCTATTCACACTGGCCATTGTCATGAATGGTTTAAACGAGCCCCATCTCCACGGAAAAATGCCAAGAAACTAACAATGCCTGAGCTGAAAAAAGGCAACGATTTAATGCACTGATGGAAAAAATAAGTTTAATAAAAATGTAATGGCAACAATGATGATGAAACCGGAGGCAAAGCTACACATTAAAGTTCATACAATAAAACACAATGAAATATACGTCGTGGGCAAACTGTGAGAATTTAACAGCAGCAGTCTGAAAAGGAAGGTATCCAAGATTGAGCATGCAGCCGAAAGGTTGTCGACATAAACCCATAACCGCTAAAAGACGTGTAATCTCTTTTGTTAACAAAGCATTGTAAAAAATTTGGTGAGTTATTTCTATTATACATAAAATGAGTTTAGTCTATGCACAGTATGTGTTCAATCATGAATATATAGGGTATTCGTGATAGCTGAAGTCGATGGTGTACACTGCAGTCCTGTAGGGCTGGGGCAGGATATTGTACATTAAGTGTATAATTATTCTTATCCTCCTCCTCCTTCTTTCTTCTTCTTCTTCTTCTTCTTCTTCTTCTTCTTCTTCTTCTTCTTCTTCTTCTTCTTCTTCTTCTTCTTCTTTTTTCTTTTTCTTCTTCTTCTTCTTCTTCTTCTTCTTCTTCTTTTCTTCTTCTTCTTCTTCTTCTTCTTCTTCTTCTTCTTCTTCTTCTTCTTCTTCTTCTTCTTCTTCTTCTTCTTCTTCTTCTTCTTCTTCTTCTTCTTCTTCTTCTTCTTCTTCTTCTTCTTCTTCTTCTTCTTCTTCTTCTTCTTCTTCTTCATTCCTGGCCTTAAGGTTTATTACCGCAGGTATTGTCAACCTCTATTTATTTCCGTGACTGGTCGACTGGTCACTGTTTCCAGTTTGCAATTCCAAGTGTTTGTAGGTCTGCCTCTCACTTTGCATTCTCCGCTGTTTGCATCTTTGATGAGATCGAATATTTGTGGTAAGACTATGTTTTCAAAAGTTTGTAAAAGGGCTTCGTCTTTTTCAACTGTACTCCAGGTTTCAGAGCCGGTTAGTATTACCAGTGTTTTTATACAGTGGTGCCTTGACTAAAAATATTAATTGGTTCAGTCTGTCGAAAAGCTCGAATGTCGACACCAAGTTTCACATTACATCTAACGGTTTACTGGTTTAGATGGAAGATCAGTTTATTCGTTGTCAAAATAATTGCCTGGTTACCCAAGCTCTGCTGTTACTTTTATACAAACAGCTGAGTTTGTGTCTGTTTACTTTCTGTTGTTGACCAGGATTTTCAAAGCGATTAACCAACAAATGTTTTATCCTCAGATTACCAATGGGACTGAAACAAAAGAGTAAAGTTAGTCTATCTTTCATTGGCTCGTTTCCTGGCAAAGCCATGTCCTCTTTAATGATGAATATTCTCTTAAGAATTTTCTCACAGAAAAGCCCAGTTTCATTGCAGCTGAAAACTTGCCCTAGTCGGCAACCTTTTCACTCCACCAGTTTCTGAAGGTCTTTCACGAATTCTTTAGCAGCTTTTTTTGTCAGCACTAGCACCTTCTACATGTGTAACAATACAAATGATGTTTGTTCTTGTCTTGAATTTCCCAAGACGTCATTTGCTAGTTGTAAATTCTTCACCTATGTCTATGTTGCTGGTAGTGGATGGCAACTTCTATGATAGATCTTTATAAGTAGCTTGAGATTTTAAACAGATCATTTTCTGAGACCCACTATCTGCTTTCAGGTGAATGCCATTGATTCAGACGTGTATTAGTAGTTTCCATTTCTTCCACATCTTCATTTCTTTGAGATGACACGATATATACTCCTTTGGCCACACCCAGTTATTATTAAAACCTGCTTTCTTAAGAACGTTAACTATGGTGGACTTTTACAAGCAGCACTCCATGTGCAAATCAGTTTGTATAACCCCTTTCTCATATTTTCCCACAATCTCTTTCTAAATATCAGTTGTGATTTTCAGCTATTCTGTGTTTGTTTTATATGGTTCAATGTTGTAAATAATACACACAATCTAAAAATAATTTGAATTGTTTGTCCGTAGCGTCCCCTGTGAGTGTATAAACTAATTGTATTGATTACCGAAATAATACACATAAAAACAAACATGTATGTGCATCTTGCGCTGCACACACCACTCCTTGCGTCGTATTGCCCAAAAGGACGACGTAATAATATCACCAGCGCAGACAGGTACATTACGCTTCGAATATCGAATCTAGGTCTATATCAAAATAGGATATGAAAAAGTTCGTTTCTCAAAAAGTTCGTATGTACAGCGGTCGAGGTACCTATGTACTTCTTCTTCTTCTTCTTCTTCTTCTTCTTCACCCGCTGTAAACTCTGGCAGAAAGTTCTGGTTGTTCATCCACATCTGGACTGCAGTCCTGTTCCAGAACCTAAGCATTGAGTGTGCATCTGTTTTACAGATCTGATTTATTTGTATACAGACTGCTGGTTCCTTGCCTCTCGGGCAGATGTACTCCGACTTCAAAGGAAAGCTCCCAATTAGTCGACTCTTACGACATGCATTTTGGTAGGCAGTAGGTCTATTCTTGATTTCCCTATAATAGGGCCCCGGAACCCACACGGGGACCTATGTTCTGTGAAGTGTTAACATATAACACATTTGAGTTTAGCAGATGTTTTAGGACATTATATAGAAATAAAACGACGACTATCAATTGCTCTTCAAAGACTAAAACAACTGAATAAATTATGGAGTGGGACAGACAGAAGAACAAATATTAGATTTCTAAGAGCATGCATCTTTCCCATTGCAACCTACGCCTGTGAGACCTGGATACTTAAAAAAACAAGCTGAACAGCGCATAAATGTCTTAAATACAAATGTAATAGACGGGTTCTAAGAATATCATGGGTACAGAAAAAACAAAAACAAATGCGTCTACATTTCGAGAATTGAATATTGAGGAAAGTTGGCTATTAAAGAGGATTACAGTAGGATTACAATAGGATTACAATAGGATTACAATAGGATTACAATAGGATTACAATCAGGCAATTGAAATATTTTGGTCATTTGAAACGTCACGTAAGTTTGAAGAGAACAGTAATGGAGGGGTATATGCCTGGGAACAGAGAAGAGGAAGGCCAAAGAGAAGATGGGTGCAGGATGTGGCGGATCTCCAGATGGGTGTATCGGACGCGGGACATCTTGCTTGTCATCGAAAGTTTTCCAGAGGGTCGTTATGGGAGCAAGGTTCTGCAAAGGACATGCAACTGAGTGACTGACTGACTGACTGACTGACTGACTGACTGACTATAGGGCATAGTATATTTTATTTCCAAATTGCACCATAAACTGCATTTTATATCCACTTCGTTTATTAAGGTAGAGGAAGTTCGTAACCAAATACGAAAGGAAGTCAATAGGTAAGTCACAAATGGCTATGGAATGGAAGAAAAATACAGTAAGTAGTTTCTAAAGGTGTCTGTGGGTAACAGCAGCAACGAACTTCATATCTCCGTTCGTTAGGTGGCGCTAGGTGTTGCATGAGCATTCGCAAAACAGAAAACAATTGGCGACTGTACCCTCAACGAACAACGTGCTGTTTTTGGTTTGTGTGGTGGGATGGTGAGAGGGAGGTGGGGTGGTGGGAAAAGGACTAGCTGCAAATGACATTCATAAGAAAAGGCTTCCTGTTTATGCTGAAAATGTTTATCCCGTAAAGCGGTGCAAAGCTAGATTTAAAAAAAAATTCTCAAGGATGCTCTAAAATTGTTGATGAAGTCTGATCTGATCGTCCTATTGAGATTGCGACAGACGCATCTGTGCAACGAGTGAAGGGGATGATTTGAGGTGACTGGCGAGTAACGGTTAAGTCTGTAGCAGCTGCAATAAGATGATCACATGGTTTAGCACACAATATAATGCATGATTGATTGAAATACTTGGTGTATGGCCTGCCTATATTGCGGCCCCTGACAAAAGCCAGAGTAGGGCTTCAGATAATAAAAAATTTCGTCCTTAAAGGGACGAAACTGGAACTTAAGTATTATATATATATATATATATATATATATATATATATACAACAAAAGCAGAAATTATTTAAATTACATGTAATCAAGATATTTTGTTTACTGTGGTCAGAAAACAAGGTCTGAAATAATGTTCAACCCGCTATCGATCTTGTTTTTCGGGCAATGTTACTCCAAAGCCGGCTTGTGGATTCTTGGATCTACTCTATGGCTTCTCAGATTCTGATTCAATCTCGCTGTAAGGATTCCTTTGTCAGTGCTCTCCCTTTCCCTTTCAGATTATTTCCCCTGGAGCTTAAATTTGTTTAAAACTGAGCAAGTTTTAATCGAAGTATGTCTCAAAAATAGAACCTTTTTAGGGCCACTTGCTTTAACATATACAGACTTATCAGGTGCATCAGTTAGTTTTATCTTTAAGGCATCGTAGTGTTCAGTACACTTACCTAAATAGTGGGTCTAGTCAAAATCATTGATAGTGGTAGGATTTTCCCTATACAGATTTGGAATCATTCCATCTTTGTAAATACATGTACTATACATCATAATTATCAACATTATCACTATCCCATAATACTCAGTTGCCGTTTACTGTCTGGTGATTGCCTTCCACCTTTGACGGTCAGAGGCAGTGTGGACTTCATGGTTACATGCCTAAGCCCTGTCCAGTCGGTCAAGTTCTGTATCCAGTGTTTCTGTGTGTCTGCCTTTTCTCTACTTCCAAAGTACTGAGCCGAGTTTTTTTTTTTTTTAGAGGCAGTAAGATCGTGTTACTTGTCCGCACCATTGCATTTTCCCTCTTTTCAGTGTAGTCAAAAGAAGTTCATAGTTACCAATGTGTTATACCGAATCTGTTCATTTTGGGTGTGGTCTCTGTATGATATGTCAACAATTTTTCTGAAAGATCTAAATTTTAATGCTTGTATTTTCTTTTCGAGTTCAGCTGTTAAGGTTAACATTTCACAGCGGTATTTAAACCTACTTATAACTTGTGTTCTGAGCAGTCAAATCTTAGTTTTACATGAAATAATAATAATAATAATAATAATAATAATAATAATAATAATAATAATAATAATAATAATAATAATAATAATAATAATAATAATAACCAATTCCACAATGAAGAATTTCTCCATTGAAATAAGGCCTTTTAACAAAATCTGCAAAAGAAAAAAGGAAGCAGGCAACTTCCCCTTCACCTGGGGGGAAAGGGGGCAAGGGAGGGGGGGGGGGGTATTTGTTTCTCTTGTTACTAATAACAAATGATACCATATGCGTTTCAAACAAAGACAGTAAACAAGCAGGAAAAAAAATCCTTTGATGTCCGGATATGCTGTTTAGCAGAAAATAGTTAATTCTTCCCTGGACTTCAAAAGAGTAATCATAATGTAAAAAAAAAAAAAAAAAACCTAGTGACAAAGATAATTAATCAGAAACATGGAAAGGGGGAAAGGTGCAGGGGTAGGGGGAGGGGCGGAGGAGAGCAATCATCCCTGTCGAAAACAAATGGGAACTGTTTGAAAGTTTTTTTTTTCAGTGATACTGCAATTTTCAAACAACTTCACAATGACCTACCAGATAACTTGTCTTCGCCCTCAAACTTATTTATGTCACTCTTGTAGCGATCAGGCACGTCACTTTCGTTATTGTGTCCACAAACAGGAGTTAAAGATGGCGATGAGGCTGACGAAGATGAGGAATTTGATTTCGGTGAAGTAGTGCATTGTAGCGGAGGTGTTCTGGGCCTTTGAAATTCCTGTTTGGCGTAGTAATAATCTGCAGAGGGAAAAAAAAAACAGTACCAAATTTCTACCCATCCGTGTTTAAAAACATCGATTAACTTGTTAGTTTTTGTCTCCCTGTGGGGATTCCAGGGCTCCATTTTCGGAGTGGGGAGGATTGGGGGGGGGGGGGGTGATAATAATAAACAAGTTGTAAAAGGCGACACTGGAGTTTGAACCTCTGACTCGTGAAGTTCCTCATTTTCGACATTTTGGCCCTGAGTAAATTTAGCTGAATAAACCTGTGTTGTACATCAAATTCTAAAGTAACAGCACTAGGCATCACATTATAAAGTAATACCACTAGGCATCACATTAAAAAATAATATCACTAGGCATCACATTCTAAAGTAATATCTCTAGGCATCACATTACAAAGTAATATCACTAGGCATCACATTAAAAAGTAACATAACTAGGCATCACATTATAAAGTAGCATCACTAGGCATCACATTATAAAGTAATATCAATAGGCATCACATTATAGAGTAATATAACTAGGCATCACATTATAAAGTAACATCACTAGGCATCACATTATAAAGTAGCATCACTAGGCATCACATTATAACGTTACACCACTAGGCACCACATTATAAAGTAACATAACTAGGCATCACATTATAAAGTAACATCACTAGGCATCACATTATAAAGTAACATCACTAGGCATCACTTTATAAAGTAACATCACTAGGCATCACATTATAAAGTAACATCACTAGGCATCACATTATAAAGTAGCATCACTAGGCATCACATTAAAAAGTAACACTACTAGGCATCACTTTATAAAGTAGCATCACTAGGCATCACATTATAAAGTAACATCACTAGGCATCACATTATAAAGTAGCATCACTAGGCATCACATTATAAAGTAACATCACTAGGCATCACATTATAAAGTAGCATCACTAGGCATCACATTATAACGTAACACCACTAGGCATCACATTATAAAGTAACATAACTAGGCATCACATTATAAAGTAACCTCACTAGGCATCACATTATAAAGTAACATCACTAGGCATCACATTATAAAGTAACATCACTAGGCATCACATTATAAAGTAACATCACTAGGCATCACATTATAAAGTAGCATCACTAGGCATCACATTAAAAAGTAACATCACTAGGCATCACTTTATAAAGTAGTATCACTAGGCATCACATTATAAAGTAACATCACTAGGCATCACATTATAAAGTAGCATCACTAGGCATCACATTATAAAGTAACATAACTAAGTATCACATTATAAAATAACATCAATAGGCATCACATTATAAAGTAACAAAACTAGACATCACATTATGAAGTAGCATCACTAGGCATCACATTATAAAGTAACATCACTTCATCATCATCGCCAATTTTAGTGACAGTTTTGAATATTGTCTGGTATTCTTTCCTGTGTTGCTGTGTAAAGCTCAGACATAAATGGTTTATGGGAGGAAAAAAAATATCTTTGTAAGGCACTGTAAGGGGTTGTTCCTGGACCACTGTTGTAGAAGATAAGAACTCTGACCACTATGTGAAAACAGCTCTTAAATTACCTCCGTATAGTTGTGAGAAAAACAGTGGTGGAAATAATTAGCATTATAAGTTATTAAGTTAGTTGCGTATCCTTTACAGGACGTTGCAGAACCAACCCTAACAGCCCCTGGCTGTTGTGTGGTTTCTCTTGGCAAATTTTCGTCCAGTAGTTTGCCATTGTTTCTGGACGGTCGGCTTTCTTGATACCACTGTCGAAACCAACGCAAGGCGCATTGCCCGCAACTGGGATCGAACCCGGCATCCCGGCATTTCGAAGCGAAGCGTTCGCATCGACTTAGCCACAGAGCCGACAATTAGCATTATACGTACTGTAAATGAAAAAACAACAACATACAAATCAGGTAACATGCGTGTGTAAATTCTACTTTAAAAAAAAAAAAAAAGATAAGTCATGTTTATCTGCATTGATACATCTGTGTAGCCTGTTATAAGACATCCTTCATTCTTCTTCTTCTTCTTTTGTCGTCTCACTGATACCAGGTTGTAGCCCAGTGTCGTGGTTTGTCTTGCGCTTCTCGGGTGGCTTGGCTGATGGATTTGTTCACCTTTTTGCAGTTTTCCAGCTACACCATTTATCCATCTCTTTCTTGGCCTTACTCTCGCCTTCCTTCAAGATGTTCTGCAGTTAAAAAAATAAATATGATATGCAGTTTGGTCTGGCTGCATTCTCACTAGATAGCTGAACCATTTCAGTCTTTGTATGTCAATATAATTCAGACATGGTCTTATTCCAACTTTCTCTCTAATGCTGGTATTCGTAACCCTGTCATTTCTTTTGTTGTTAGTGACCTTGCAGAGACAGCGCATTTCACATATATTTATTTTCTGTTCTAGTTCCATATTCATTGTCCATGTTTGGCACTGATAACATAAAGTGTGGGGGGAAAAAGCTATTAATCATTTGCTGAAAGGAAGACGTTTGGGTGTCTAAGCAGTGGGGCTAACTGGCAGGTGACTGCATTTGCCTAGTGTACTCTGACTAATTAATTAATTTGTCGCGAGAAAACATCGCATAACACGAAAACGCGTGAACTGAATTGACTTTTGCATGCCTTAAATAAAAATATGTATAGCTTGAAAAAGAGATAACTAAAATTTTAAGCTTTACAATGAAAAAATCATCATGTAGCAAGTCCTTTGCAGAACATCGCTCTCATTACTGCCTGCTTTAAAGAAACTCGGTCTCTCGCCGGCTCTCCAGCAACGTGCACTTTTATGTCCAATGAGTCATTTATATCCTGTTCTTTCTTCGAGTTGGTCTGCCCCTGCCTCTCCTTCCTTGTATGCCTTCTGCTGTTATTTTTTCTAAAATCACTGTGGCGCTTGATGTGGCCAAAATATTTCAGCCTCCGAGACTAGATGTTGTTTGTTGGCTAGTCATTCCTTGAGGTTCATATCCCTCAGAATGTCAGTATTTCTTTGCGGCTTTGTCTATGGTATTCCGAGAATCTGTCTAAAGCATTTCAGCTCATAAGAACCTAATTTTCTCCCTCTGTATACAGGGCTGATGCACGCTCTCAAAATTTGTAACTTATTTGTTATTGGTGCTTAATCAGAAATGTTTCATGTTATAAAAGAATATTTTATTAAACTGGAAACTACACACACACACGCACACGCACACGCACACGCACACGCACACGCACACGCACACGCACACGCACACGCACACGCACACACACACACACACACACACACACACACACACACACACACACACACACACACACACACACACACACACACACACACACACACACAAACCACAAAAAATAAAAAAATAAAAATGTACGGCACATACGCTAAAATCTGGCAGGCTGTAATCACATGATACAGAAACTGGTCCGGACCAGTTGTGATTACTTTTCTTTGGGTTTGACAATAACCGACCTTGATTGCCAGGGCGAGCCAGCCTTAACTGGTTACCAGATCATGTCTTGGGAAGTTAAGACTGGTGTGATATTGACCATATCACTGGTCGAGTTCCGATTAGTGTATACAAAATGGGGACTACCGCCATACACCCGATGAATCGAAAATGGAACTTGAGTTATATTTACCAAGCATAACAGTCCTAGAAAAACGAAACACAAACGCAGAATTTAAACATGAGATCAGATGTGTGAGAAATGCAGCGGGAAAAAAGAAGTGATCGAGTCACCAAGGAAGAACTATGTACATTTGTAGGCACAGTACCCGTAAACGATTTCACAGAACATCAAAGAATTGAATAGTTTTGTCATTTGGTCAGAATGGAACAAAACAAAATCAGCCAGCATTTACAGCATACTACATAAAAACTTACGCTACATGTCAAGAGGCCGACCCAGAAAGATATGGGTGGATGGAGTAAAAATGAATCTACAAAAACGTAATATGACATGAATAAAAGCTGCCCAACTAGCAAAATGCAGGAAACTATATATAATTCCTTTTTACGACGCTTTATAGCATAAGCAGTAGGACAAAGAAAGAAGAAGAAAACCAAGAATAGACAACCACAACAACTGCTCACCCGTAAACAGGTGACTTCCGTATTTGGTATCCTGGCACTCACTTTCCCGGAAGTTGTCATGGACGCCATGATCTCCACTTATGAGCTTGTTGCTACGGGAAATGTCCTCAAGGGTTTTCTTGCTACCTCCATTGCCGTTGCTGTTGATGTGGTGGTGGGAACGGACTGGCGTCATGTACGGGGAAGTGGGATACGTGTTGTAGCCGTCTGCTGTTGGTGGAAGGGAAGGAGGTGGAAGTGGCTGGTGTGTCATTGGAGTACGAAGAGATGACAATGGATGGTGGGGTGGTGGTGAGGCTGACAGAGTTTGAGTGGATGGCGGCCCTAGAAGACCACTTATTGTGTAGTTTCCACGTCCATCGACCATAGTCCTGTAGAAGGAGTGCATCACTTGTAAAATCTGATTAAATAATTCAGTAAAGTAAAGAATCACACCTTAATACACACTTAAACATATGGTGTATTTAGTGCTAACCAATACTGTATAAACCAATGGACAGTCGTTGTGTTATTCTGTCACTAGTACTCCAGCCTACAATGGTTTTCAACCGGAAAAAGGGGGAGGGGGTGTTGAGGTGCGCAAGATAGTTTCAAAGAGGTGTAAAGCAATTTTGGTAATATACTAATATTTTTTCCAGTTTAATGTTTAATAAAGTATTCACAGCTATGTAATAAAGTATTCACAGCAATGTAATAAAGTATTCACAGCTATGTAATAAATTATTCACAGCTATATAATTAGGTATTCACAGCTATATAATAAAGTATTCACAGCTATATAATAAAGTATTCACAGCTATGTAATAAAGTATTCACAGCTATATAATGAGGTATTCACAGCTATATAATAAAGTATTCACAGCTATATAATAAAGTATTCACAGCTATGTAATAAAGTATTCACAGCTATATAATTAGGTATTCACAGCTATATAATAAAGTATTCACAGCTATATAATAAAGTATTCACAGCTATATAATAAAGTATTCACAGATTTACAATTAAGTATTCACGGTTATATAATAAAGTATTCACAGCTATATAATAAAGTATTCACAGCTATATAATAAAGTATTCACAGTTATATAATAAAACGCCTTGTCCAACATCAGACCAAAAATAACAAATATGGTGAAGACAAAATCAGTGTCAGCCATCACATTGATATTAGGGCATTAAATTATCAGTTGTTGTTAACTGTTTCTTTTATGATTTTTTCATCATTTTGTTTTATATGGACCCCCCCCCCCCCCCCCCCCCCCCCCCCCCAACGTTTATGGTTTATGTTATTAGTCATTAGGTTGTCGTTAGAACATTTCCTAGCACCTACTGTAGACCGTATTGACAAGAGAAATCAGTGCCTCGATATAGATTCGAACGTTCTGGATAGCTAACCTGGGCATCATGCAATGCTCCATAAAGTCGGATGTGTCGACTGAAAGGAGATAATATCGCAGGTGGCAGCCATTCTACAAACGACGTCTAAGGCTTAGGCTATGCGAACAGGTTGGAAAATGGCAGTAGACCACGTTGCGTTGGTTCGACCAGATGTATCGAAAGCCGACCGTTCATTAGCAGTGGCAAACTACTATATGTACAATTTTCAGGCGAAATCACAAAACGTTAAACAAAAACGCTGGGGCTGGCTCTGCAAAGTCATTTAAAGGATACGTAACTATTTGTTTAATGCTGTAAGCAGGCATAAACGGATGTACGGAAGTGAATCACGAACAGTTGTGAGATATTAATAAAAGATTATTTGGAAGCAGCGGGGTTGTGGTTGTATTGGCGAATGATGAGACGACACTGGACAGATCAGAAGAGTAATGAGTATCTCTTAGAAGAAATGACTCACAAAGAGAAGTGATTACACACGTCCTTTTCACAAAACGGCTAGCTAATTTAAATTTTTGATATTTTGAAGTCCGACGGTGATTCATTGTGTTTTTACTTGTATTAAGAGTTCACTGCATAAAGAAAAGAGGTCTAGAAAATTCCTTATTTATGTTGCACATACCTCTTAATTTGTTGCTTTGACATCATTATCAATTGTTATGCTAGCGTAGTGTTTACAATATACTTGCAAGTTCCATACACAGGGAAAAGTTGAGCTGGGTTTCCAGAACCGACATCTCATAACCCGAGACATCCCCACCTTTAGCAGCCAGCGAAGAGTTCCAACTCCGATTGCACCAGTAGCAGTCGGGCTATATACCCACCTTGCCTTTCCTTTGAGTGTGGAGTGTGCACCATTCTGCACTGTCCTCTCGTTCCCTAAAGGGATTTGACAACTGCTAACTTGTCATGCATCAGTTCACCAACGTTTTGTACAAAACCAGCCAGCATTTCAGCATGTTCGTTTCCCAATGCATCTACATGACTATGAAAAAGTATTCAAAAAATGTTAACTACCATGGACCTCTGAAGCGATGCGTACCACGAAGTATACATGTCTCCACTTTTCTTAGCATGTTTTGCAAGTCAGTTACAGTCACAACACGTGTGGGCAGCTGATTCTCAAGTCAAAGAATGGCTGTAGAGGCAGTTGATTTATATGCCAGTTGCGTAATCTGGTACATAATGCTAGACTCAAATTGTTATAGAACAATGGGCACTAGGTGGGTGATACGGTCACAATCAGTCTGGCATCCATTACTTCCCAGTAGTCCATCTGGTACTCATTTAGGCTGGGTCGACCTAGGAATTAGGGTGATTTTTAAAAACAAAATCCGACCCCATGCCCTATGCCACGACGGCTCCCTTGTTGCACACATACATATCGCATCAAATCTGATAGTTTCTCTTTTCGCATGCTGCATTACTAGTTATTCAAGTGATGATGACTTTCAACCCCACCAGGACATCACACTGAGCGATAAACACTAAGTGACACAAAGTGCCACCATTGGGATGAGGATCACACGGGGACAGGTCACATAAATACTGTTCAACCCTCAGGTTGGGTTATATTAGGGCCCCGCAAACAGCCCCGGTGGGGATTTAAAACAAACACACAAATTGCCTCTGAGTTTGGGACATAAGTATAATTAGTTATTTTAGTTTCTCTTGCTTCCATTCTCAGTGTAGCTCTTCTGCTGTGTACTTCTTTTGAAGTTTTTGCTAAATATTTTATGGAAATTTATCAACGCAGTAAATGCTTACTGACATATATTAGTTTTCAGTTTAATCTTAAGCAATAATAATAATAATAATAATAATAATAATAATAATAATAATAATAATAATAATAATAATAATAATAATAATAATAATAATAATAATAATAATAATAATAATAATAATAATAATAATAATAACCAATTCCACAATGAAGAATTTCTCCATTGAAATAAGGCCTTTTAACCAAATCTGCAAAAGAAAACAGAAAGCAGGCAACTTCCCCTTATTATACCATGAGCTAGTAATTGTACAGACCCATCATGACAGATTTAAATACTAATAACTGCCGTATAGTGTCACGTATCGGCATTTCCACGGATATTACGAGTCAACCAAACTTTTATTATTGCTATTATGATTGATTTTTTCACAATAATACCTGCAATTATCAAAAAGAATCAAGGCTATGTAATGAGCTTGCACATTTATAGTACGTTCCAAAACTCATGTCGCTGCATTTTAATAGATATCTAGAAAACTTTTGTACGGATCAATACAGGTAAGCCTTAGATTTCCCACGTCCTTAAGATTCTAAAATTTAGAATTGCACAGACGGTGCTGCTTTCTTAAAGAGGTAAATTTATTTGATCTTTGACTAATAATTTCTGTATCCCGAAATAAATAGAATATACAGTAATAAACACACACGTGGAGATTACAAATCAGTTCGCATGTGAAGCAATGAGTGGTGATTATTTTAATAGCCTATCCTCCACTCAATGAAAAATCCGCAACTCGCTGCAGACTAATGCTGTAGTTCCTACGGGAGAGGGAATCGCCTATGAAACGAGAGACATATAAATTATTGTCAAGTACCCTTATTCAGTTTACTTAAGTTACTGTAAGCATACTATTTGTTTGCTTTGATGGGGCGTCTGCTTTTTTTTTCATATATAGCACACAAGGCTCGCGGGCGCGCGCGCACACACACGCACATATAAAAACTAGATTTTTGCTTACATTAAAAAATAATCTTACAGTGAAATGATTATTAAATGGCTACATGAGACAATTCAACAACTTACACCGAATGGTTACTGAATTACAGATTTTTGAAGTTGTGCAGGCCTTCTAAAACTTACTAAAATTATATACTTGCACTAAAACCTTTACTTTATGAGAGAGATATCCGCAACAATATGGGTTCGGAGTCCATCCAGCCACATATATAGGGAATTTGTGGAGGTCAAAAGAAATTTTAAAAAATACTAAACTAAATTTTTTTTTTTTTAATTCTAATGTTAAATCAGTACTATTGTATGGGGCGGAAACATGGAGAACAACTAAGACAATTACTAATAAATTACAGACATTCATTAACTGGTGCCTGCGCAGAATAGAGGGAATTAAATGGTATGATAGAATAACTAATGTAGAACTTTGGGAGAGAACTAAACAGGCTCCAGTGGACCAAGAGGTGAGGAAAAGACGCTGGCGTTGGTTCGGACACACACTGAGAAAACAGGAGAACAGCCTAACTAGAATGTCTTAGCATTGGAACCCACAGGGGCATAGGAATAAAGGAAGGCCAAAAAACACATGGAGAAGAGAGCTGGAGAATGAAGTTAAAAATTTGGGGAGGACATGGGGAGAGCTCCATGCAATGGCGAAGGATAGAACGACTTGGCTGAGTTGGTTGAGGGCCTATGCTCCCTTGGGGGATAGAAAGGCAGAAGAAGAAGAAGAAGAAGAAGAAGAAGAAGAAGAAGAAGAAGAAGAAGAAGAAGAAGAAGAAGAAGAAGAAGAAGAAGAAGAAGAAGAAGAAGAAGAAGAAGAAGAAGAAGAAGAAGAAGAAGAAGAAGAAGAAGAAGAAGAAGAAGAAGAAGAAGAAGAAGAAGAAGAAGGAGATACAAATTGGAATTTTGAGAGCATGCATCTTCCCTGTGGCTACATTCAAATGTGAGTCGTGGACTATCTCTCAGTCCCTAAGAAAGAGAATAGGGGCGTTTGAGCTGAAATGCTATAGAGAGATTCTCAGAATATCTTGGACAGAGAATGTGAGAAATATTGACATCTTAAAAGATCTGAACATCAAGGAAGATTGGCTAATAAACAGCATCCTGTCTCGGAAGCTTAAATATTTTGGTCATATCAAGCGCCACAACGGATTTGAACAAATCATTGCAGAAGGCATGGTACCAGAAAGGAGGGGCAGGGGCCGACCGACACGAAGATGGGCACAGGATATAAGTGACTCCTTGAGTGTGAAAGTGCAGAAGTCAGGAGAACTGGCCAGAGACCGAGTTTTTTTTAGGGCAGACAGTGATGAGAGCGACGTTCTGCAAAGGACCTGCTACATGATGATGATTGCTTAAAAAAAGGTTTATAAATCAACCCTTTATCTCACTTGCGTCGCTTTACTCCTGACTTCTTATTAGTTCGACAGTAAGCTTATCAGTTGTTTTACTTGCGGGCAGTTGAAGAAAGGTTATGGTTTTCGTTGCTAATTTTCATTGACACATCAATTTACCTCTTGAAATCTGTTTTATTACAGACGTTTACTTATGAACAGTTAAACAATATACCTTTTTTTAGAACATATCTAACTGACTGATTGAGTTTTTACCCCATTAGGACATCATACAAGGGATAAACACACAGTGACACAAAGCATCATCCGTGGCGAGGTCCCAGAAACCCCTTTCAGCCGTTAGGCCATAACTATGGCTAGACCATATCTATGCCTAGGCTATATTCAGGGCCCCCGGCAGAAGCCAGGCTGGGGCTTCAGATAAAGAAACATTGCTTCCCACAAAAACTGCTGATAGAGACGTCTGGCGATCTCTCTGGCAAACTTCTACACCCCAAGGTAGAAGAGGAGCGACTAAGTAAGTAAGTAAGTACTTCCCACATGAGGATGACTGAGGATAAGAACATATCATTTTTTGCTTTACTTATCAACAATACATTTAGTTAACATCTTAATTTGTGTGTTATTACCGACAAGTTTTTACTACCGCTTAAAGAGAATTAAAAGATAACTTGCAAAATTTGCTTGCCTTATTTTTCAAAGTCAAATTTAAGTTACATGTCAATTTATTTTCTTAGTCATTATAAATTATTGCAATTACGTTGAAAAAATATTTTACAAGTATTTATAGTTTAGGTTTGCTAAAAACGTAATGTCTAAGGGGGCACAAGTACGCATTTAAAATATTAATAACAGGTCATTAAGGTGATATCTGTTAACAGTATAACCTGTACGCATTTCGACTTGTATTGTGGGCGTACTCATTTCGGTTTTTTTTTGGGGGGGGGGGGGGGGGCTGGTATTAATCGAAAATAAAATTTACTCATTAGGGATGTTTCATTCGAATTTGGATTGCATCTTCTTGAGAGACGAGGAACTAACGGTCTGCTGACAACAAGCCATTTCGGTAAAACAGATGTACATGCAAAACTCAGGTTGTGGAACGAAACCAAAATCCAGGTTGGATGAGTAACTAGAACATTTCGCCGAAGTTAACAGCGAAGAAGAAGAAGAAGAAGAAGAAGAAGAAGAAGAAGAAGAAGAAGAAGAAGAAGAAGAAGAAGAAGAAGAAGAAGAAGAAGAAGAAGAAGAAGAAGAAGAAGAAGAAGAAGAAGAAGAAGAAGAAGAAGAAGAAGAAGAAGAAGAAGAGAAGAAGAAGAAGAAGAAGAAGAAGAAGAAGAAGAAGAAGAAGAAGAAGAAGAAGAAGAAGAAGAAGAAGTTCGAAACACAAGACTACGAATGCCATTAAACATTACACACGCTGGCGCATACACACATACGTCTCATATACATCTCCGCCCCCTCATAGCTACACACACATATACACACTAACACGCACGCGTGCTCGCACACACATACACACAGATTATAGGGCAGACCAAGCAAGCTTACCTGTTGGGAATGCAGCCAGTGTCTGTTGTTTCGAATCTTGATCTGTTAACATTGGTCTCATTGTCATCCATTTGTCCACAGAGAGGGAAATAGAATCCACTGCCGCCGTCCGGTGTATCGAGAAATCCGATATCATCAGAGGTGAGCAAAGCATTGAACTGTCCATCCATAATTGGAAGCAAGCTCTTTATCTCTTGCTCTAAATGTAATTTGCCGAATTCTTATTCTTCTGCGTAAAGCTCGGAACTTAATATTCCCAGGCTAGAACCTTCAGGGGCTTCCAAGGGAGATTGTCCCCATCCATTTTGTCCAATGAAATTGCATTAATAATTGCTGGTCTCTGTGAGCTGTGTGGCTGGGGAGTGTGTGGTGTTGTCACATTTTGGTGTGGCCGTGAACGTTGTGTTCACATCAGCGACAATGTGACAAGTGCCACAACGTGGCGTCAGGCACAAGAAATGACCACCGCACAAAGAGATTACACACGCAATGACAAATTCATGTAACATAAATACCGGATTAAAAAAAAAAAAAAAAAGGAAGAGAGTTGTCGTATTTAGCACCAATAGATAATAGAATAGAATTCCGTAACGCTGTAAAAGGGATAACTGAGCTAGAAATGATTAAATTGATCAAAAAAAAAAAAAAAAAAAAAATGCGGGTAAAATTGGTACGCAAACATCACAGCACGGGCTTGTCTTCCTGGCTCAAATTTGTTTTCTCATTTATAAATAATTGAACACTAATTACAGTGGATGAAGTTTTTCCGTATGATACTTTTCCTGCATACCTACGTCTTAACCGTCCACAACAGTTCTAGGGTGTAATTTTTCGAAATTCTGCACTCATAGAGTATTCTGTGTAATAAAGCAATAGTTTTTTTTTTTTAAATAATGATAAAAAAATAATAGTAATAATAATAATAATAATACTAATAATAATAATAATAATAATAATAATAATAATAATAATAATAATAATAATATGCACAGGATAAGAACAGAAGGAATGAGAAGAGCGTAAAATAGAAAAAGAAGAAAAATATTATTATTTTCTGCAGTTCACTATTTCAGATAAGTCAGTTAAAAGTTAAGATCAAGAAGAAGAAAACCCTTTCTAATTCTCACACACACAGACACACACACATATAAATGCACACTTATACCCACACAAATATGCACATAGATATCATAGCTTCAGCTTTTTGAGCATCTTCAAGATTGTGACATTGCTGCTGAATCCCCATAAACATGGTAATAACGTGTTTTTTCCCACCTGCAATATGCTCTTATAGTTTCACTTTGTTTTCTTCATCTGTCCCAGATTGGAAATCTTGCGGCTAGGAGTATAAAATAATATTAATAATAATAATCACATTCTGAAACATATGGGCTTGTGGTAGTACATCCTTGTTTTTCTTACTCACAATTTGATTTCTCTTCTCATTCTTGAAGTTTTTAATTCGACATTCGAATATTTTCAGTTTTTGTTTTCATCATCCTGTGTTATATCGATACAAGTAGCTTGTCATTGTAAGCCATCTTAGATGATCACTAAAGTCTGGGATCACACTCGTTTATTGGTTTCTAATAATACTAATATGCTTGTCACATGACAGCCAGAACACCCCTCGGCGATATGGTCTTTCCCATCCTGTACCCCCCACCCCCATGTAAATGACCAGTATTCAAATATGAACTTTTCCTCTATAAGTATATAGTCCTGTTTTTTTTTTTTTTTTTTACAAATGTAGGTCAGGATGTCCGTAAAGGAACCTAGTTCAATCCTAGATTTATTGGGAGTGAGTTATATTATGAATTCACTCACAGGTAAGTGATTTCTAAGAGTAGTGAAGCCTTTTTCCATAGACCGAACTACCACCTATTTCGCGAAAAGAATTCTTCCCGCTTCTGACTTGAGGGACGCTTAGATCGTTGGCGAAATTTTCGACCCAACTTCCAAAGTATATAGACGACCTAACGACTTTTCTGTCAACTCTATCCGTTTATATTTTGAAAATCTCCCTTTCACTCGGGAATTTCAGTAGAGCATGGGTAAGTCGTACTTTAATATAACTTAAACTTGGTTGAGTTGTTGTTCCCTGCTGCTGCTAGCAAGACCAATCTAACTGTGAAAACCTAGCTGAAACGACCGCCAGTGTCTCAAACTGCAGAAACGCTCTAACCAGAAAGTTTCAACTACATGCCGATGAAAAATATCTCATAATATTCGTGACATCTAGGAATTAATGTATCCTTTCTGATATGATTTGATCATGCTTAGTTTACGCTCAGAAATATAACTGGGGATGAAGGCTTTCTGATCGATTGGTGACCTAGATAGCAGTTTTGGTCCGTCGCCAAATCCGAGGCAAAGTTTTGGAATTACCTTCGGATTCCGGAGTGTTAACAATGGAATCGTAGGTGTGGATTTATTGTAATGTTTGTCTTGGACTTTTACATATTCCTAACCTGAGTACTCCTCGATCCTTGGTATGGCTGTATTGGTATAGGTAGTCTATATGTATGTTCCAGAACCTGAGTGTTGCGTGTGCATCTGTTTTACGGATCATATATATATATATATATATATATATATATATATATATATATATATATATATATATATATATATATATATATATTAGGGCTGTACCGAATAGTGATTTTCACTATTCGGCCGAATACGAATAGTAGGACCAACTATTCGGCCGAATACGAATACGAATAGTGTATCATCATCATCAGGTGCCTTGTCGACTAGTGTTGGCGATTTTGCTTCGCCACAATCTGCGATCTCCTGCAGCATGTATCAGTTCGTGGGCTGACACACCTCCATGACATGCAACAAGAATGTCAAGAATCTTCTCTCGTTGTCTTTTTCTATCTCTCCTTCCACAAATCTTTCCAGTGGTCACCACATGTTCCATTGTCACTCTTCTTATAAAATGGCCGAAAAATGATGACTGTCTCCTTCTTGACGAGGCTAATAGTTAATATTGTTCAGACCACATTTTCCCCTTCAAAATTTGAGCAAAAATGTTGTCACAACCTTACTTATCTGCTGCACCTTCACGAATACAGATGGAGGGTCGGTCGCATATCGGTATAAATACAAAGACAGTTTTTAGCACGCTGTGTTTGGCATTTTATGCAGCATGATAGACTTTGAGTGTGAAACGAGAAAGAAAAAAAAAACTTTTTCGACAGTGGCGAGGAAAGACAATTTAAATTTTAACTTTCAAGTTTCTTTATGCCTTCTTTAACACAACAGTAGCGTTGCCTAAATCTGTCGCAGCGGGAAAAACTACTACTCGGTTGCGTGGTAACAGCGCCTACTGACTCCTCCGAGGCATTACAGCAGAGGTTCTACAACTGGTTGCGTATGCCAGGGGTGCCTCGGCGAAAATCAAGAAAAGTCGGCTATAAATTGTGACATTATTAATGAGAGAGTATTACAGTCCATCGCAGTGTATGCCGAAATCACTATTCGTATTCGGCCCGACCGCCACTATTCGGCCGAATACCGAATAGCTATTAGGTCCACTATTCGGCTCCGAAGCGAATACAAAGCGAATATTCGGTACAGCCCTAATATATATATATATATATATATATATATATATATATATATATATATATAATATATATATATATATATAAATATATATAGGAGTTAATTTAGCAAACAAGGATAGATAGTAATCGCTGCTCTGCCTAATAAATCTACACTGGCAACACTGGCACCTTCCAGTTCAAAAGAGTGATTTCAACCATTTCGTATCGATTATAGACTACCTATACCAATACAGCCATACCAAGGATCGAGGAATACTCAGGTAAGTAATATGTAAAAGTCCAAGACAAACATTACAATAATTCCACACCTACGAGTCCATTGTTAACACTCCGGAAGCCGAAGGTAATTCCAAAACCTTGCCTCGGATATATCTTTGTTTGCTGAAATGACTCTTATATATAACTATAATCTGAACATTCCATACTGACTGATGTATTTTGTTGAATTGTAAACATGAAACAGTGTTTAAGGGTTTGCTAACCCTTGTTTCCTTTGTGTTTGTAGGATGTATACTGACTGCTCTGGGGGCGTAGTAAGGATAATATTCCAAATATGGTAACGATCATATTCCAAATATCCCAACTACTATTTATTCGTGCATCCAAATACAAGCCATCAGTCAACACCTTACCAGTTCCAGTACACCAGTACCCTGTTGGTCCATGACGCCAGTCGCTTTGGTGATACTCGAAGTGGTGACTTATGGTGTCACACTTACGAGATGTCATTTTGTGCACATCCATCATAATCAGGTGCCACCAATCCAAGGTCTATCCTAGATACACCGTTGTCAGCCAAAACCTTAAAGAGACAATAATATGCTATTTTTGAACATTACGTTTAAAAAAAAGTGAGCCTATCTCTATCGATATATAAACAGTAAATCTATTATTAGATATATAGTACCCAGTGACATTTAATTCCAAGAACTGCTGCCAACCATTAGGTTCAACACTATGAATAGTGACTGCTTTAATAGGAACTGAAAAGAGGAGCTACTTCATCACTGTGGATAAGTATTTGTATGGTAACTTGGAGTTGTAGCCACCCGGGCACGTAGTGCCCAGTATTACCATTAACTTTAAACTATATCAGTAGCGATGATGAGCACGACGGCTGTTTTGGCCAGAGAAGGAGTCATTTTTTTTTTTAATGAGGTTCTTGGTTCAATATTGTCCTGTTTTTAGATTATTCTGCTGTATCTTTCCTTTGAGACTGTTTACTTATGTTGCACTTATTACATTATAGTTATTGTGAATTTTACTTTTTTGGTGTCCTTCTTTGCGTTTGGTTTCGTATGCTCAGATCAGATCATCAGGTGGGTTGTCTCTATGAACCTGCATGTCAGTAGCAGGTCCTTCATGGTTCTCCACAGCTTGCTCTGCACACTTGAGGCCAGATTTCTTTTCGAAGTTGTTGTTAGAGTGTAGAATGTGTTCAGGTGTTTGTGGTTTTGTTTGACAGGCACACTGTGGGGAATGTACAATCCTTATTTTATGCACATGGTAGAAAAGCCTGTCCTGTTCGTAGGCGGAAAATTGTTGTATGTTGCTTTCTGTTGAGTCTGCTGATGGGGTCTTGTGGATGTTTACTGTTAGTTTGTTCTCTTCACAATTCCTTTTTTTTTCCTATGACAAGTGTTCTCATTTCTGGTACTGACAATGAATGGGCCTGTTGTTTCTCCTTTATTCCATTTTTTTGCAAGTCTGTCTGCTAAATCATTTCCTGGTACTCTGCAGTGAGCCGGAATCCAGTGGAGAACGATTGATTTTTTTTTTTTATGTTAGTCTGTTTAGCTGGCGGGTCAGTTCTCTCTCCATTTTGTCTCATGGATTCCTTTGAGTTGCCTGGAGGACTGACATGCAGTCACACACACAAAAAAAATGTTGCTAGTTTTTAATTTCCCCTTCCTCGATCACTTTGGCTGAATCAGTAATTGCTTGCTGCTCTGCTTTGAAGTTTGTTGAGAGTCTTTCGGAGGGGGATGACGTTTCTACCGTGATTCCCATCTACATGATGACCGATCCAGCTCCTCCGCTTTTTTCTGCTCCTTTCAATGATCCATCGGTGTATTCGGTGTATTCGTGTGTCCATTCAGTTTTTGGATAACAGTTGTAGACATGTTTAAGGGTCTTTGCAGTATAGCTCACATTCTTCAGTCTTTCTGTCTATGCCTGGAATTATTGTTTTAACTGTATAGTTAGGCTGTAGGTCTATGCTTTATGCTTGGATCATTTCCCATACTGGAGGATCTTTAGAAAGGTTGTCACTATTTTGTGTGTATTTTAATCTTGATAGACTGTGAAAGCTTTCTCTTTTCAGTCGGTTTTTAGTTATTTGCTATTCTGTGCACAGTGTTGCTGTTCATGCGTTTAGATTTTTCTGTTAGGGTGAGCATCTTTTTTTCCCTTCGAATGTTAAAGCTCTGGAGGCCAGAAGTTGCCTCCAGCTTATTGATTGGTGGGCTTCTCATACCTCCTGTGATGATTCTGAGACGAGTGTTCTGTATTTCGTCCAGTTTGTGTAGATTTGATATGGCTGCAGTGGAATATGCTCCCATGCCATACTCAAGTTTCGGTCGTACGTATCCTCTGTTTACTTCTTGTACAGAGTAGGCATCTGCACCCCAGCTTGTTCCAGTAAATTTCTCTATAAGTAAAGAAAAGCCACATTTCTCCCAGATTAACGGTACCTATAATGGAATCAATGCCGAAGGGTTGCGATATCCATAGTACCGAGCCAAAGGGTTTACAACTCATGGTTTCTGGATACGTTAAAAAAAAAAAAAGTCTAAACCGAAGGGTAGCTTTTCTTTGGGTGTCTTCAATGTGGGAGCTCCAGATTAGCCTTTTGTCGAATTTTACTCCCAAATATGTGGGGTTATGCTCTTTTGGAAGGATGTTACTTTCTAGGTACCGATCAACTTGTTCTGGCTTTGTGGAAAGATAGAAGAGAGTTGAGGTGGTTTTGGTCTATTTTATTGTGACTCCCCAAGAGTTTGCCCATTTCTCAACTGTATTTATAGCTTCTAGTATTCTTGTTTTAGTTGTTTCTATATGTTCAGCTTGGGTCCATATGGCCAGGTCATCTGCATGTAGTCCATTGTGAATGTGAGCCGTAAACTGTTTTAGGAGGTCACTGATGAAAAGAATAAACAGGGTAGAAGATATAACACCTCCCTGGGGGTCATCTTATTGTAACCTAGCCAGCTTGCTCTTGTGGTCTTCTAGTCTGACTCTCGCACAGCGTCTGTAAAGAAAGTCTCTAATCCAGGCAAACATATGCCTTCATCCCACTGTGTGCTAGTTTTAGCAAGAGTCCTTTCATCCAGACCTTATCAAAGGCTTTGGTCAGGTCGAAGAAAGTAACTAACAGTTTGTATTTTTTTTTCTGGAAAGCATCTTCAATTTCCTGTGCGAGATAGGAGGTTTAGCCATCAGTGCTTCTGTGTCTCCTGAACCTGATTGGCTGTCATCCAATATCTTGTTAATTTCCAGGAAATTAAGTAACCTGTTGTTCATTAATCTTTCCATGGTCTTTCCAAGGCAGCTTAGGAGGCTTATGGGGCGGTAACTGAATTTGTTTTCCTTGGACTTTCCTTTCTTGGCTATGGGAACTATTTCTACCTCCTTGCATTCCTTAGGAAGTAGTCCCTATGCCCATGATTTATTTATAAGGTCTAAGAGTCGTTGCCTACCATCTGGTCACCTTCGTACTATCATTTCATTTGTTATTCGATCAGGTCCAGGTGCCTTCCTTTCCTTTAGGTTTCACAATGCGCATTCAGGTTCTTGGGGACTGAAAGAGTTTATTCATTATATCTTGGTTATTAGTTTGCTTTTTGTTGATTTCTCTCAGTTCTCTCGTCTTCTCTCGCTCGACATGAAAATTTTACTTTCCTTGAAAAAAAACTCTCAGCCAGCAGGTTTGCTGCTTGTTCACCAATGTTGGTGTCCAATATTTCACCGTTCTCTTTATTTAGCTCTGTGTGAGTATATTGTTTCATTTGTTAGATTTCTATTACTACTATGTGATTATTGTGACTATGATAATGATCCTATCTAGTATGGGGGCAAACAAGTGGTGAGGAATTCTGGCTAAGTTGTGCCCATGAATAGTCATAATTATGTGGAGCCGATAATTTGAGTTGCCTCATCCCTGACTTGATGTTGGATGATTGTTGGAGCTACGGAATACCTTCTTAACCAATACGAGCCACCATCTCAAAATATAGTCACCTCAGAGTGTCTATTATTATCAGGGAAACCTTAATACAGACACGGGACACCATCGTCTCGTGACAATGCTCTGTGGCCGATTCATTCGTGCATCTATCTCTTTATCCTTAACATCATTCTTTGCCTTCACATTTTCAAGGTGTCATATTTTAGCCGCGAATAATCCTCATCACAAGTTAAAAAAAACATCTTTATCGTCTATGTCAAATTTATCTAATTACTTTAAAGTTTTCATTTGTTACTTCGAGGACTGTCTCGTTTATTTTCAATTTTTTCTTTGTAATTACCTGAGAAAATCAACGTGATTTAGAATAAAAATCGAAAGCCAACGGCCAGTTAAACAAACCAGCGAATAATTTCAAATATAATAAACGCTTATAAAAAAGCCACGTTTAGTCACCGCTCTGAATTCGTACGGGTCTTCACATCTCTCATCTGAATATACACATCTCGTCATGCCATTGTAAAAGGCAATAAACGAGCAGACCAACTGACAAAAAGGCACAAGATGAAGTATGGACAGAGTTAATATAAGTACCGCTGTGCCGATTTCACAGATGGACAATGATTAATCTCTGGCGCTAACCCAATTGTGTGACCTGCAAGTAAGGCCTGACAAATCATGTCTTTGCCGTCTTCGAGATTGAGATTGGGGAAATTCTAACCAACTTCATATTCATAGCATCCCAGTTGCAGTGAAACTCACAATAATACTTTATTACATAATACATCAATTAATCTTTACGTCCTTTTCAGGACGGAATTTTTTTGTTATTTGAAGCCCCACCATGGCTTTTGCCAGGGGCCGCAATATAGGCAGGACATAAATATGGCTAATTGTCTGAACGCGGTTTCTGGAACCTCTCCACGGTGATTCTCATCCACATGGTGGCACTTTGTGTCATCGGGTGTTTATCGCTTGTGTGATATCCTAGTGGGGTAGAAAGTCAGTCAGTAAGTCAACACTTTATATTTCCCGCATAAATATCTCCGCTGCCATTAGCCGTTTTTAAGCATGACGTTTGTTTTAATAATAAAAAGTTAAGTGAACGTCTCTTGTCGCTTCACGTCAGTAACCCATTAGGTGTCTGAGCAATAGAGTCTTGATCAATCGTCACTCTATAGGCCACACAACGGTCACCTTTACTTCCCAGGAAATTAACTGGTACTCTTTTAGGATGGATTAATCTAGAAGCATCATCAAGATTGACATAGCTACCGAAGCCCTATAGAAACGTATTTTAAAATCTGTCCAGGTGAGGATTCGAACCAAAACATTTCAGAACCCATCAGTTGGGAATCAAATCACTGAGCTACCGCAGCTCCTGTCTGTTACATGGTTAGTTGCGTATCCTTTACAGGACGTTGCAGAACCAACCCCAACAGCCCCTGGCCGTTGTGTGGTTTTTCTAGGCAAATTTACGTCCAGTAGTTTGGCATTGCTCGCTGGACGGTCGGCTTTCTTGATACCACTGACGAAACTAACGCAAGGCGCATGGCCCGCAGCTGGGATCGAACCCGGCATCCCGGCATTACGAAGCGTTCGCATCGACTTAGCCACAGAGCCGACCTATTACATGATGAACCAGAAAATCCAAACACCAATATCTCACACCCACCGAGTTTTCCTTCGCGTTCACCGGCTGTCAGCTCCAGTGGTTGTTTGTCCACTTCTGGATTTAAATCTTCTTCTAGGACTTGCGTTTTGTGTGCACATCTCTTTTACAAATCTGCCTCATTTGTCTTCAGACTGTTGGTTCATCGCCTCTCATACAAAAGCACTCCGACTTTGAAGGAGCCGACAGAAATGATACAGCTACAGCTTGACAATTACGCAAATTAAAATGTATAGGCCTATTACCTTTCTTTTTCGTCTTCGTGTTCACCAGCTGTTAAACTTTGGCGGAGAGTTCTGGTTGTTCATCCACTTTTGGATTGCAGTCCTGTTCCAGAACCTGAGTGTTGCGTGTGCATCTGTTTTACAGATCTGACTCATTCATGCAGAATGCTGGTTTCTTGCCTCTCAGGCAGATGCAGTCCGTCTTCAACGGAAGCCCCAATTAGTCGACTCTTACGACATGCTTTTGGGTGGGCAGTGCGTCTATTCTTGTTTTCCCACTCAGGGAAGGTCTATTAGCAAAAAGAGTCGACGTTGCGCAGAAATGAATAGACATACATTTCTAATGCACTGAAAATAGTTTGGTAGCTGAAAGCAGGAAATCTGCGTCTGTTTAAGGAAGACAAGCAAATATTGTGTTAAAAGCCCGAACTTTCATGTTCTCACTGCTGACTTCTGAAGCCATGGCAGTGAAATCGAATTACCGGCTGCTTAATTTTCTCCCTACAGTGGAAGCCCGACGTGCGACTGGACATTCTATCTGGGGATTTTATGACATCAGAAGACGTGGATTGCTGATCTCTGATTGACGTTGTCTGAGTTCGAATGACAGGGATTCTTATACACGGGCATTAACCGCTGCAATAAACAGCAAACACACTGTGCGTGTATCAAGCTAACAATAGAATAATATATTCTATCCTTTCCACTAAGCAAAATACTATTACTTCAGTTGTTATCCACCTCCGGAATTGACACCCACTGACTCAAATAGTTGGTTCTTTTCCAAAAGCCGAAGTAAATTACTACACTATACGCTTTATCTACCACCCCCTGAAATATTAGACTATTCCGTGACCTGTGGATTTTTCCCTGATGGTGGTCGGATATTACGAAAGTACCAAATAGTTTCTATTCAGATGAAGATCCTAAAGGAGCAAATCAAAGAAACTCTTTCCAGCCATATCGTGATCCTGTAGTGCAATTATGCGCTGCACAGTTTATTGGTTTGGTTTACTGGTTTATACCACAGACCAACATCATGGCACGATGATAGTTACCCATAAGTGCTGCGTTATACTTCTAACTCAAGCCTGAATCCGAAGAATCTCAGCACAGTACACGAACTCAGCAGCACCGAAATACTTTGGGTAGATCTTCAACACCAAGTTTTGCCAGGACAGCGCCGTTAGGCTACTCTTTTGGATTTCCAACTGCCAATGAATTTTTGACGCGCGTAACAATACACACGGGCGTACGATTTCTCTAGCCGGAAACCAGGGAAAATTACTGGAAGTCGAGGTGAAAAAACCCCCAGTCTTCAGCTAGACTTGAACCGGGAATATCCAGCACTCAAGGCGGACGCCATGCCTCGATACCACTCAGCCCCTTGCCTGTAAAGTCCACAATTCCGTTCTGTTTTGTGCAGTCTAGGGGTTTTATGGCATCAGACGTTGATTACCGATCTCTGATTCACGTTGTCTCAGGGCGAATGATTGGGAATTCTTTTACACGAACATTAATTGCTGCAATAAAAAAACTTAACTTTTCTCGCTGTGAGAAAAAAAAAAAAAAATCGTCACGTTCAACCAGCACACCCCTCCCCCACCCCCACCCCAAGGGAGAGAGTTCATTTATAATTGTGGCTGTGTATTTTTGCGCCATATAAAATGGCAATGGTTCAACCATATCATCATCCTGCCTTGCTGCTATACTTCACTTAGGGCTCACAGACGGTGGCTAACAGATATAACTTTCAGTATACTAAAGATAGAAACAATGTGTAGTTTTATGAGTTATAAAAATTGGTTCATCTTTGGAGTATTACATTGAGCTGTTCGTCTGATGGTTAGATATTTGTCACCTTTTATGTAGCACTGACTGGAGTACACCTTAGCAAGGTCTGTTCCGTCTGCATACAGCCAGGGTACTACTGGTCGACTGTAGCTTTGGCATACAAAATATGCTTGTTAGATAACATAACCAGGTGATTCTGCCGCTGGAAAAGGGGGTGGGGGTTCAAACTCGTCAAATTAAATGCTTTAATGAATACTGGGCTGTCTGCGCTCGAATGTTGGTTGATAATGGGATTTGGCTGACTTACTGACTGAATTTATACCCCACCAGGACATCACACAAGCGATAATCACCCGATGACACAAAGTGCCACCATATGGATGAAGATCGCCGTGGAGAGGTCCCTAAAACCTCGTTCAGACAATTGGCCATATTTATGGCCTGCCTAGATTGCGGCCCCTGGCAAAAGCCAGGGTGGGGCTTCAAATAAAAAAAAATTCATCCTAAAAAGGACGAAGAGGATGGATAAACTACAATTTTGGCTGAGGCACGGCCGACTCTATATAAACAGCTCCAGATGGGCGTGGCTGAGGCAAGGCATGACGGAAGTGGAGTTTTGTTTCCGGTTACCTAATATTTTACTTTCAATTTCTCGGTGAAATGGGAGTGGTGAATACAAAACGTCTGAAGCAGGCCGTGATACCACACACCGCTGTTGCCCTAGTTACTGAAGCCTGCACTTGGCAAAACTGGCACACAGAATGACTTTTTAGTAGCCTTGGCCAAATCAGAATGCTGGCCCGGTCTTTACGTAGCGATATTTGCAGTTAATATAAGGGAACACATATGCGTATCTCCCTCCTTCTCGAGATATTTTGACCTTTATAGATTGTTTAAAGATTTTCTTTTGCTCTTGAAAGCTCTGGAACAGATAGAGCCGCATGAAGCTTCTTGTAGTATTCGAGAGCTCATCAGCCTTTCAATTTATAAAGACACCCACCGCAGTGGACTAGAATCCACTGCTAGACTAGATTTCTTCTTGGTGACAGAACTCTGATTTTTATTTTTATTTTGTAATATTCTGTAGATTGTGCGGTCCTGGTAGGAAAATCAGATGCCTTGGAGGATTGATTTTGAGCATGCATATGACATATTTTTTGTTTAGTTTATCTGACTATTGACAGTCTGTAGTGTTGAAAGAAGGGTTGACGCCTGTGTTCTGAAGTTGTTGAAAACTTCTACTGAGTTTGTGCTACTATTAATGTGTCAGTAGAGATTCACCTACTTAATGTGCATGTGTGTGTGTGTGTCTGTGTGTGTGAGTGCGTGCATGTGTATGCGTGTGTGGTTTCTTTAACAAAATCATCTTCGAAGACGTATGTCTAAATATTGGTTGGATATAAAGTGTAAGAACTCTTTGCTCTGATTCAGTTTGATCTTTCTGGAGGTTATTCTTGTAACTTTCGGAACTCAGCTGGAAAAGTCTGAACATTATCCATATTTCTGGTGCGAGAGCATCACACATCTGCTCTTTTGACATTTATGGTACAGCAAATGATTTGAAAGCGTTTTCAGCTTTTCTAACTAAGTGAGGGTCTTGTACTGTCTTCTAAACCCAAAGTGCTCCAAGTCAGCGGTTCTTAAAATTTATTTTATATTTGTGTTTCCCATTGCTGTCCGTGTTATTAGTAAGTCCATAATTTTAAAATTGCATACTCGTATTTTTTTCCAAGTTTTTTTTGCTCTGTCTCCGCCCAGTTTATGCCTAACTTTTCAATACTCTATTTCCGAAAAGTTCTACACAGTTTCTGTTTTTATTACAGTTAACTTTTGCATGGTTATTGATTAGATCCTCTTGAGTATTAAATCCTGGTGAGGCTTGTGTCTAGAACGACTGCCGTTTGTTCCTATCGTATTAGTGTTACTTTTCCTTTGGAGTAAACAAGAAAGACTTAGCGAGGGATCATGTGACATGGGTAATATATAGTCTCTCTGTCTGTCTTTATTGCTGCCTTTTTCAAAAATGCAACGCCCTCAACTACACCTGAGGCTACCATCCCCCTCCCCTCCACACACACACCACCCCTGACCCTTGGAGCATCACAGCACTTCCAAATTTGATCCAGGCAGCTACCGCCCCATTGCACCATTGCAGCGCTCCCATCAACATCAGTTTAATCGAGGCAGCTATCGCCTTCCCCACTCCCTCCCGATGTTTCCCGAGCTCCCAGGGGCAGAAACACACACTTTGTGAAACACTGATTTAGAAGGTCTTTACAGAACGTCGCTCCCAGCACAACACAGCAGAAAAAAAAAAAACTTGATTCCTCGCCAGTCATCCACGTACTTTCGTGCCCAAGCTTTCACCTACTTCTTGTGCTCACCTTAATGCTTGTCGGCCTCCTCATCTCCTTCTCTGCTTCAAACATCTCATTTCTGAGCTGTCTACGCCATAGCCACATTTGATATGACCGAAGTAGTTTTTTTTCTGAAGCAAAATGCCTTTTATCAGCCAGCTTTCTTCAAAGTTTAGATCTTTTAGAAAGTGGTTCTATTATCCCCCATTTATCCGTGACATTATGTGAACCTGTTATAGTATTTCAGCACTAAATTTTTTTTGCCTTAAAGTTTA
This sequence comes from Candidula unifasciata, assembly GCA_905116865.2. Lineage (NCBI taxonomy): Eukaryota > Metazoa > Mollusca > Gastropoda > Stylommatophora > Geomitridae > Candidula > Candidula unifasciata. The sequence continues at coordinate 912,184 of CAJHNH020007556.1, forward strand.
TGAGATAGTAAATAAATCACACCCTATGTTGCTACAGAAAAGATACACGATTACAGTATTTTCAATTTGATTTCCAAGCTGGGACATGTAGCGCAAGAAATAAAAATCGAAGAAGACTGATCTGATAGAGTTATGTAAGCAACACGACTTCTTCATAACTAACACATTATTCAAACACAAGTTTTCGCAAGTATACACATGGTGTGGCTGGAATGGTCTGAATACCAAAAGCCAGACTGATTATACAATAGCGAGAAAAAACAGGAAAATAATTATTTTTGGACCATGCAAACGATAGACAGAGAGATGAGTGCCTGGGAATTCCCATTTGCCAGCGCGCATACGCAGAGATTTTCCTGTAAATTATACTTCACCTCGACACCGCAAGGTACTCGAGGACCAGGATGAGATGAGATGCGATGACTTCGCCATAGGCTATTGCAAAGGCTGGTACTTGAGTCGAACGACTTGGACGCTTTCCGACTTAAGTCGCGTAATTAACGAAATGCGATTCATTCCAAGTTATGTCGGGTAATTACCGACTTGCGACTCAACCTTTGGTTTTGTCCAACGACTGGCGACCCGACTTACAACTTATAGTTTCAACGATTTAGTGCGATTTGCCTTTCGCGGTCGGCTACTCAGAGGTTTGGTGATCAACGTCGCTATTGAAAATGTCTTTATGGGAAACAGGTAAAAAAAAAAGTAAGGGACCCTTTCCACGCCTTTAGGCGTATAGGGCATATAGGGCTAGACCTATATTTTTTATAGACCAACGGCACAAGATGGGTGATGTGGTCAGCATCACGCCGGCCGCCTCTACTTCCCGGGATTGCACCCGGTACCCACTCAAGGCTGGGTCGACCTGGGAGCCAAGGTCATTTTTGAAGAAAAGTCCGTCTCCGCCAGGGAGCGAACCCACGACCTTCTGATCCGCGGCGCGCGTCTAGCCGCTCTGCCACGGCGACTCCCATGGGAAACAGGACAGAATAAATTCTATCTCTGTTTATGATGCTTTCACATTCGATTTCTTTAGCCTTTTTATAGAGTTAGTGAGTTTTTCGTAAAGTTATCAATTTAGTGAGTTTTTCGTCAAGTTGTAAATGACACTATTAGACATACTTTAGGAACAAAACTATGCAGCAAGTTCATTCAGAAACAGAAGATCAAATGGTTTGGCCATTTAGTAAGCATGCAGCCAGAACCAACGCAGGTGCTACACAGTAAAAGATCTTAAGTGAAATCAAGAATGTCGCCCTAAGAGACAATGGACTGATGACATTAAAGAGCTTCTACATCGACATGGAATGATTATAACCATTGCTGCTCACAAAGCAATGGATCGCAAATTGTTCCTCCCAACAACGCTCAACGGCAGAAGTAGACATTGAGGATGATAATAGTGAGTGAGTTTTTCGCACTATCAAATCGGATTTGTTATTGTTGTTGTTGCCAGTGTTATTGAGTTGATATCTAAGCATTGTTTCTTGCACGACTTGCAAATGACATGGAACACAAAACGACTTGACCCGGGACTGAACGTGGAAGAATTCTTGGCGACTTGAGACTTACCCAGGACTGAGCGTGGAAGAATTCTTGAGGACTTGAGACTTGACCCGGGACTGAACGTGGAAGAATTCTTGAGGACTTGAGACTTGACCCGGGACTGAACGTAGAAGAATTCTTGGCGACTTGAGACTTACCCAGGACTGAGCGTGGAAGAATTCTTGAGGACTTGAGACTTGACCCGGGACTGAACGTGGAAGAATTCTTGAGGACTTGAGACTTGACCCGGGACTGAACGTGGAAGAATTCTTGGCGACTTGAGACTTACCCAGGACTGAGCGTGGAAGAATTCTTGGGGACTTGAGACTTGACCTGGGATTGGGGGCAATATATTGAAACATGGAGGCAATGCCTTGGCACTCGACTTGGACTTGGAGGGTGGCGACTTAGTCCAACCTCTAGGCTATGGCCATCCTTTAGTACTTTCATTTTAGCTCCCCCCAAACACGGGGAACCCCGGAATTCCCGGTAAAGTCTCATTTTATAAGGGTGTTACGGTTTGAAACAACCCTAAACCTAATACCCTATAATAATGGACTATATATATATAGAGTCCATATATAGGACAGCAAAATATAGCAAGTTATTTTGAGCATGCACTAACATTTTGGTGCCAGCGACTATCGTTCCTGTAAACAATTTTACACTTTCTGGTCCCTTGTTATTCTAAGCAAACTTTGCACTTTCTGGTGAATGATAGAGTACAACGTCTTCTTTGGCAGCAAATACTTTACTCGGGACATTTATCGTCTGTCGTAAACTGATAAACGGTGAGTATATGCTCAGTTTACATAAACTTATCATATAAAGACGACTGTTTATGCCATGGCTGTGATAAACGTACTTTTTTTTTTTTCGAGAGGAGCAACAAATCATACAGAGAATAAAACAGAACGACAACACAAGCTTCCTTGCTGAACCCTGTCTGCCCTGTTAGAATAGATCTGACACAGCGGGAGGCCAACCGATACGCCGTTCTAATTGTAGTGGTATCAGGAATGTATAAGTTACCACGGTATACTTATCTCGAAGCCACTTCATCTTAATTCACAGAAATGAAGAATATTTTCGTTGGTTCTGTGATACGTCGTGATGAATACAGCTGAGTTTGTGTCTGCCTTATCAAGCACTCATGCCGTGCCAAGATTCCTACCTCATTTATTTCACAGTAGCTTGAGGATAGCGTAAGGGGAAATAAATAAGACAATGTTGGAAACTTGAAATGTTCTTTTTTTTCTGATTGATTAGTTCCCCTATCCAAGAATTTCTTTTACACAGGTAGTATTACACTGCATTTGCTGCCCTGTAAGGTAGAAAATTGTGGTTTTAATTTAAATCATAAATACAACTCCTCCATGTTTTTTTCTGATCTTCTATATCAGTAAAGGATTCTGTTTTACTTTATGTCAAAGTTGCAAGGTAAAGGTGGAACTGGGCAGGGTTCAGCGCAGGACAGTCAAGGCAACGAGTCAAGTATTACTCTCATCTTCCATACGCTACAAGTTCGTTGGATTGCAACCATAACCTGCACAGACCGTGGCGAAAGCACAAGCAACGCTGATCTAAATGCTCGTGCTTAAAGACCCCCCTAGGTGTGAGTGAGTAAGTAAGTGAGTGAGATTCAAACCCCCTCCAGGACATAAATCATGCAATAAACACCCGGTGACACAAAGTGATACCACGCGGATGAGGATCACCCGTGGTGAGGAATCAAAAACCCCGTTAAACCCATAGGTTGGGTTATATTAGGGCCCGCGCCCCGGGTGATTCTTATTCGAATTATAGCACTTTGTTTAAGTTTATCGCTCGTCGTGTGGTCCTGGTGGGGTTAAACGTCTGTCATTCGGTTGTTATATATATATATTTTTTAAAAGAAATTAAATCCGAACACTGTTTTTCTATAACCGCGGCAGTGTCAGACGGAAGGGCAGCTTGTGGGTCAGTTGACCATGCTGCTGGATCTCATACTAGAGGTGACTTGCTTCAACAGTCGTTAAGAGATGTGTTTGCGACAGTACACAGTTATAATATGCCCATCAACTCTGACTGAATAACTATTCTTTCTCTTCCGTTTGCTATCTGAAGATCTGATCACCACTGAAACCTCACAAGTCTTATCCTGGGTGCAGGCCAACAGAGCAAAATCCCAGATACCCAGTTCAATCTCAAGAAAAAAGTTTGCAATTGACCGAGCGTAAGTGGAGTCGCGGTCATCATCATCATCAGGTGCCTTGCCGACTGGCGTGGGCGATCATGCCTCTCCATAATCCGCGATCTCCTGCAGCATGTATCAGTTCGTGTGCCGACACACCTCCATGCCATGCAACAAGACTGTCAAGCATCTTCTCTCGTTGTCTTCCTCTATCCCTCCTTCCACAGATCTTTCCAGTGGTCACAGCATGTTCTATTTTCCCTCTTCTCATAACATGGCCGAAAAATGATGACTGTCTCCTTCTGATGTCAGTGATAAGTTGTCTTCGGTCTCTCCGCCTCTTTTAAAACCTCTTGGTTGGCTGTCCAAGGTATTCTAAGCATTCTTCTGTAAAACCACATCTCTGAGGCCTCTAAAAATTGTTTGGCCTGCCTACCGATTGTCCAGGATTCACATCGCGGTGCAGCTACCAAAAGTAGCTTTCTTACATTTATCCGCCACGACAGCAAGAAATCTTGTAGCCACTGACTGACCTTACGTTGTTTCACGCTAAACCAGTGGTTCTCAACCTTCTTAATGCCGTGACCCTTTAATACAGTTCCTTATGTTGTGATGACCCCCACCATAACATTATTTTCGTTGCTACTTTATAACTTCAGCGACCATGTGTTTTCGTATATTCTTCGGCGACCCTGTGAAATGTCGTTCGACCCCTTCCCCCCCCCTCCACTTTAACCCAGCCCATCCCCCAAAGGGGTTGCGACCCACAAGTTGAGAACCTCTGCGCTGAACTGTATTTCGCTCATACTCCTGCTAAGTTTCCTGAGACCAGTTGTTGTTGTTTTTTTTTTTTTAACTTCCTCTGATCTATTTCTCTTTTTCGCTTTCACCGGCTGTAAACGTCGGAGTAAAGTTGTTGTATTAACTTCTGGATTTTGGTCTTGTTTCAGAGGGTGAGTTTTGCTTGCACATCCGTTTGACAGATCTGGCTTTTTTATATGTAGTCCGTTGGTTGCTCGCCTCTCGGGCAGATGCTTTCCAATTTCAAATGACACCCCTAATTCATATACTTTTACGACACGCTTTTGGGGTGGGGGGCAGTTGATCTGCGCCCCCCCCCCCTCCTGAGCGTCCTTCTCCCCTCCTGCAACGGAGTCCCGGAGTGAGCCGAGATTCATTCCCCTGATTTTTATTTGTGAAAAAAAAAAAAAAAAAAAAAAAAGAGTTCCAAATGCGCAAATATACAATGGATTTAAATACCAAAAAAAAAAAAAAAACAACAGGTTAAATATCCAAATAACTGCATCAAGTGCGTTCCAAAATACCAAAATTTAATACCTAAATGTAGAATACATTCTAAATGCGAAATTATAACAAAAACATACACCTGTGAAAGCTCGAGAACCACTGTAGATATAGAACCAAAGTTTGTTGCATTCGAAATTAGCTGCATACCAAAAAAAAAAAAAAAAACATCGGTGGCTTAGGCATTGCGAACGCGCTTCGTAATTCTGAAATACCTGGCTCGGTTGCAGATGAATGCGATTTTACGTCAGGTCGCTTTGAACTGATTTTCAGCTAGGGTATAAGAAGCCGACCATTTAGGTAACAATGTCAAAATATAGCATAGTTTCTAGATATCAAAATACAAAATAAGTTCCAAATATCAAAATTTAGATCCCGAAAACATACACAAAAATAGGATGCCTTCGAAAACCTAAAATAAAGAATGATATCCAATTACCCAGATAAAAAGAAATTGTTTCAAAATAAAAAAATAAAAAAATAGAGAGAATATATCTTTAGACACCCAAAGATATTTTAGCGACATTTTGTTTAGCATTACCTAAGCACGCCCCCAAACCGCACATAGATTCCAGATAACGCTCCTGGTTACTGACTCTGCCCAGCAGAACGGCTTTAAGTGCCCTGGTGCCCGAGCGCCGAGACAGAACGTCAAGTGCCGCAGTATGAAGCTATTGCGATTAGAATTCACATTGCTCTTCCCCTGCCTAATCTGACTAACTAGCGCTGACTGCTGCGCCCAGATGTCGTATGGCTGGGAGTTTTTAGACAAGCATAAACCTGGTAACCCTCTAGGGTGTCATATGTTGTTATGTCATGTATGTATGTATGTATGTATGTATGTATGTATGTATGTATGTATGTATGTATGTATGTATGTATGTATGTATGTATGTATGTATGTATGTATGTATGTTATGTATGTATGTATGTATGTATGTATGTATGTATGTATGTATGTATGTATGTATGTATGTATGTATGTATGTATGTTATGTAGTATGTATGTATGTAGGTATGTATGTATGTATGTATGTATGTATGTATGTATGTATGTATGTATGTATGTATGTATGTATGTATGTATGTATGTATGTATGTATGTATGTATGTATGTATGTATGTATGTATGTATGTATGTATGTATGTATGTATGTATGTATGTATGTATGTATGTATGTATGTATGTATGTATGTATATGTATATGTATGTATTTATGTATGTATGATGTATGTATGTATGTATGTTGTATGTATGTATGTATGTATGTATTGTATGTATGTATGTATGTATGTATTGTATGTATGTATGTATGTATGTATGTATGTATGTATGTATGTTGTATGTATGTATGTATGTATGTATGATGTATGTATGTATGTATGTATGTATGTCTGTAGGTTGTATGTATGTATGTATGTATGTATGTATGTATGTATGTATGTATGTATGTATGTATGTATGTATGTATGTATGTATGTATGTATGTATGTATGTATGTATGTATGTATGTATGTATGTATGTATGTATGTATGTATGTATGTATGTATGTATGTATGTATGTATGTATGTATGTATGTATGTATGTATGTATGTATGTATGTATGTATGTATGTATGTATGTATGTATGTATGTATTGTATGTATGTATGTATGTATGTATGTATGTATGTATGTATGTATGTAGGTATGTATGATGTATGTATGTAATGTATGTATGTATGTATGTATGTATGTATGTATGTATGTATGTATGTTTATGTATGTATGTATGTATGTATGTATGTATGTATGTATGTATGTGTATGTATGTATGTATGTCTGTATGTATGTATGTATGTATGTATGTATGTATGTATGTATGTAGTATGATACATGTATGTCGTGTATGTATCTATGTTATGTATGTATGTATGTATGTAATGTATGTATGTATGTATGTATGTATGTATGTATGTATGTATGTATGTATGTATGTATGTATGTATGTAATTATGTATGTATGTCATACATGTATGTATGTATGTATGTATACAAACACTGTACTGTCTGTCTGTCTGTCTGTCGGTCTGTCGGTCTGTCGGTCTGTCGGTCTGTCGGTCTGTCGTCTGTCGGTCTGTCGGTCTGTCGGTCTGTCGGTCATGTACTGTACATCTGTCTGTCTGTGTCTGTCTGTCATGTCTGTGTATGTGTGTGCGTGCGTGCGTGCGCGTGTATGTGTGTATATATATATATATTTAAAACGGAGTCAAGTATATATATATATATATACTTTTGTTCTGTAAGCACCTGCCAATTTCAATTAGCCAGCCTATTTCACTTACACGACGTTCTCAGAAGGGGGCGGAATTCTCTGGTCTTTTTCCTACTCATTGAAATGTCAGTAACTGCACATGGCCGGCGGTGGAGCCAGTTCTAAGATGGTTCCACCCAGGCTTGGCTCCGTTATAATTGCTGTATAATTGCACATTTCAAGCTAAATCATTCATCGTGTGTTTCTGTATTAGAATGGCACATTTGCCATTCAGATAAATATACTTCTGTAGCAGAGTTGTTCCCGAGGATTGAACGAGTATATGTTATGTCTAGATGAATGTTAATATTGCTGGATCAATAACTTGCTTCTGTGAGGGCTGGTCTAAAAAAAAAAAAAAAGGGGGGGGGGGGCTGGGGCTAGGGGAGAAGGAAGAGGAGAAAAAGAAAAAGTAATAGTAGTGGTTGTGGTGGTGGTTGTAGTAATAGTATCAGTAACAGTTGTAGTAATATAAGTAGTATATAAGTTGTAGTGATGG